>JABUQX010098981.1:0-17500 GCA_015478945.1 Trachelipus rathkii
GCTTGACACTTCCAAAGCATTTGACGGGTATGCACCCGTTACTGCTCTCCAAGCTCCCCTCTTTTGGGTTTCTCTTTCACTTTGCTTACTTATGTATTTCTCTCAAATGCTCATATTCGCTGTTGTTGACGGGGCGACTTCTTCCTTTTCTTGTTAATTGTGGTGTTCCTCAAGGTCTTTTCCAATCCCCCCACTTTAATTCTTTCTTTTCATTATTGAATGATACTTCTCACCTGCAATCTTAACTATTCCTGCTTTACATTAATGATCTTCCAGTCTTCAACTCATTTCAATTCTGCTCCCTCTTTTACTCTTAGAATTGCTTCTCGTCTTAATCTTTCGATTCTATTCTCGCTGATCCTGGATAGAATTTCCGGTGGGGTCGTCCTCAACCTTGTGAAATTTAATGTCTTTAAAAACTGAACTTTCACAAATTCTTACTCCTACAACCCTTCTAGACTTTTCTATCTCTTTCGACGTTTTTTCTCTCGTCCTGTTGACAATATAAACATCCCTTGGCATTAACATAAACAAAAAATTATTGTGAAACCTCACATCACAACGCGGTTGCTGGGCCTCAAAGAAACTGTGGAGTTCTGTTTAGACTGGGAGACTTTTTTTCACTCTTCTCAGTTACTCCAACTATAAAAAGGTCTCAATCCGCCCTTGTATGGAGTAACTGCTCTCTATAGTCTTGGGGGAAGGGGGGCTCTGTTTCCCGGCTTTTGCAGGCGAGTCAAAAGCAAAAGACTCATACAACTGTTCCGTACTTTCCACTTCTCTTGACCCTCTATGCTTTGCGGCGCGATGTTGTGCTTTAGTCTCTTTTCCTATATGGTCTTGCAGCGCATGGTGCTCGGGAGCTGTCACTCGCGTACCACACACCATTTACGAGCCCTCGTAAACAGCTAGGGGTGCTGTGTCTGCAGATGCATTTGTTTTGTGTGGATATTGGCAACTCCAGGCTAGTTGTCGCTACGGTCTTTTCCTGCCACCAGTTCTTTTTCGGTTCTGTGGATTTTCTATCGTTCTCTGTTGTTTCCCTGCTGAATTAATCTCTCCACTTTCAAGCCTTTCCGTCTGCGCACATCTGCGTACAGTTTGCGTTGAAGTGTGAACTCTGAGCGCGCAAACACCCCTCTCTTGAATAGGGTCCTCGCCCGTGGAGTGGTGGTGACAACTGAAATATATATATATAGGCTATATAATATGTGTATTATTATATTGTACTATTAGGTGAGTGGTATTAATTTTATATATATACTATGATTTTTTTTTTTATAAGTTATTCTGGTATAAGTAGTATTATATTAACTTATATATCTATAAATATTGATTCTAGTATATCAATGATTGACGTATAGTATTGTTTGCAGTTAAATTGTGAAAGGAAGACTCTGATAAAATTGGTAAATGGTAGCGGTGAAAACGACGAATACCCATATATTCAACTAAGACTACACAAGGAGGCAATCCCTCCTACTTCGCATTATTTCGTCAATGATGAATGACCAAATCACAGGCCCAGACCTCGACGAGTCAAGAATCATGGGTCAGATTCGAGCTAGCGTTTCGAGTAGTAATGACAGTCACGAAAATGGACATTCGGTAGATACGTTGGAACTTTGCCGATCTATGATTTTGAAGCTGAGAAAAAGCAAACAGAGTTTACTGAAGAGGTGGTTGGATGCGGCCTAAGTCTATGAACTTGTTTGGAAAATGCTACCATTTAAAAGAGGAAAATCTTCAATTATGGAATGGTTTGGAGACAATACACTTGGCTGACATACTGCCAGGCACCTAAATGGGGAGCATTTTTGGCAAGTTTCTGTATTTTATTTCCAAATAAAAGTTTGTTCAGAGGGTCCTAGCTCTTTAAAATAGACTTTTCACTGAAATATAAAGATGTTTCATTGGGTGTATATTGTAAGGACCATACAAACACATGAGTGGTATATAAACTGGCTGTTGAAGTCTGAATATGTGCCTTCCTGTAATGGAGGCTGGCTAGCCGAAGAAGGTCAGGAAAACCTAGAAAAAAAATAAAAAAAAATTATTATCCTCATTTCATGTTGACATTTTTCTTGTACGCGCGATTTAACGCTTCGGGGTAACGCATCATGATCGAGGGAGTGTTGCAAAATTTGTTCCGCTTACGAATAGATGCCGCAGATATCATGCATTGGAAAATGCCATTTTGGAAAAGGGAAAGAAAAATGTCACATACCAATCAGTTCAGATTCAGAAAAAAATCATTTCTCTATGTGGTAGTGATATAAAGGGAATAACACGTTAATTAGTAAGAAGGTGCACTATAGCTTATCGGCAGATGAAACCGCCTGATATTCCTGGAAAAGGAACAATTTCCATGATGTTGCGCTATTTGAACAAAGAGTCCGATGAAGTCAAAAGAGGAAGTTTATTTTGGCTTTGGTAGAACTGAAAGCGTTGAACAGAAAACCAAGTGCGTCAATGCCATTGAACTGGTTTGTCACGACCGACAGAACTGACTCCCGAGTAAATGCGTGGCTTGAAGTTTCGATGACTGTTCTACGATGCTTGGCAAAGAAGAAAAGGTGTCCAAGCATATTGAGGAAAAAGTATATAAAAAACATTTGCTTTTAGATTGTTCACTTCACACAAACAAAATCTAGTTATAAATGATTTGAACACAATACCAGAAATCCGCAATACTGTGGGAAACTATAAAGGATTATACGTTTTTTTCGCGCAGACGGTCTGGAGAAAAAATTAATGCCAAAATCGCCGAATCTATGCCGACGAACCAGATGGTCCCTCTGAAACAACACAAGTGCATCAGGAGGTTTCGGAGACTTTGTACGAATGATGCTGATTAGATAAATCCTTTCCATTGAAGGATATACCGCCCACAAGAAAAAGCGCTTTTTCAGTTGCATTCAGTCGGCATGTATAGTGTATTCATCATGCTATGAAATGTTGATCCCGAATATCTTCGATGTAGAGCCAGTGTAAATTGCTCTCCAATCTAAGACCTCTTGGATATAGTCAAAACACTTTCGTAGCACAGTTCAAACTAATTGTGGAAATGTTGGAGCATCGGAAAGGTGAGAAAAGTCATCAATGGAAGTGTTTAAAAAGAAGTTAATGAAATCGACGAGCAACTGGGACTTGATCTGAATATACCACGAATTTTTTGGTAGGCAGCAAGCGAACCGCAAGTCAACCACCCAGCTAACAATCCCACCGGAGTTCTTGGAGAAGACCCTAATTAATCCCGTATCTGGATTTATAACTTCTTCTTGTGGTAATCTAACGCGTTTCTACTGAAAATACATCCTGCATATGCCATTGACATAATCTAACTATACTTTCCACATGCTTACTCATCAGACAATCATGAGTTAAAGGAAAGACAGCTTCATTTTAATATTTTTACCACTTAGAAGGCATAGAAAGAGAAAAATCTTTGTACAAAATTTGCGTGATGAAGAACTGAGTAGGGAAGAACTAAAATATCTTGTTGTTTCCCAAGTCTTAAAGGAGAAACTTTCTTTCCGTCGACGAAAAACGCTTTGATGATACTACTCGCCCCACCATGCACCACCATACAGTAGAACACTCTTTCAGTACTTCTAAAGCTCAACACCTGTCTTCAAAGTGCTCTATATAAGACCACAGTTTAACGGACTGGCTATGATGAGTGTACACAGAAAATTTGTGTTTGAAAATTATGATTTATTTTATTCAGTACAGTAATGATAAATTTGCGTTGAACCCAAGTAAATTACTTTTTTAATAAAGTCAATTGGCAAATGCTCTATATTGTAATACTTTTCATCATTTGGATGATCTGCATTTGATATTTTATTGTTTTTAATAAATATACTTTTTTTTAACTATTATTCATTTGAATTATCCATAGCAAGATGCTTCTAAGTTTTACTGTTTCTTCTATAATATAAATAGTATATATATATATATATAATATATATATATTATATATATATTATATATAATATATATATATATAGATATATATATATATATATATTATATATATATAATATACTATATATATATATTATATATAAATATATAATATAATATATATATATATATATAAATATATATAATATATATAATATTATATATTTGTTGTTATATATTTTGTTTCAACATATAATATATATATATATATATATATATATAATTATAAGTATATATATAGTATATTATAGCTTTATAAATTTTAAGCTGCCCCCCTAGGTTTGGAAGCTGGCGACGCCCATGATTAAGAAGCCATCGGAAGAGATGAAGAAAAAATCACAGATGAAGTGTTAAACAGAAGCTTAATCAATCGTGAGGCAATTCTGTGGCATCTTGATCGAGATAATACCACGAATTCTGTTTGTAGGTCAGCAGCAACCTATCCCAGCATACCAAATCCCCGGGTTCTGGGAGAAGATCCCTTAATTAATCCGTATCTGGATTTCTATAAACTCTTTCTTTGGAATTCACGGTTTTTTTTTTTACTGAAAAGTTTATTTATGCATTGACAGATCTACATCCTTTCCACATGCTAGTCACATAGACAAGTCGGATGAGTTAAAGAAAGAGCAGCTGTCATTTATAGGTGTTCTTAACCGACTTAGAAGGCTCAGGAAAGAAGAGCCCTAGAAGCTTTGTAGCCCAGAATATTGGAACGGAAGAGAAATCTGAGTATGTGATAGGAACTAAAAGATCTTGTGTGTTCTCAAGTCTAAAGGAGATGACTTTCTTTGCCGTCGGTAAAAAAGACTTGATGATATCTACTCGCCCAGTCCATAGCACACAAGTACTAGTATGAAGCCTCTCTTCAGATTCTGCGAAGATCAAAGACTATTGGCTTACGAAGGTACTATGTGAAGACGACCAGGTTAACGGCTAGCTACTGATGAGTGTAACACAGAAAATTTGTGTTGACAATTATAAATTATTTATCAAACAGTATGAATTAAATTTGCCTTGAACCCAAGAAAATTACTTTTTTTAATAATATCAATTTGCAACTGGCTCTAAATTGTGAATTTTCTATCATTGCAAATTGTATTTGATATTCTATTGCTTTAATAAATAATTTTTTTTAAATATTAATCATTTAAATTTCCATACAAATGTTTCTAGTTTTCTCTCTCTTTCTTTTATATTATATATATTAATATAATATATATATATATAATATATAATTATATATATAATATAGTATATATATATATAATATAGTATATATATATATATATATATATATTATTATATCTATATATATATATATACGTATATATATCGTATACTTAAACGTCCTCCCCTGAAGGTCTCACGACCTTGTCCAGTCGGGACCATCGGAAAGTCCTTGGGTATCACGGGCCTAACGACCAATCCGCTGGCTAGCCAGGCCTATCTCCTGATGCGGGAAGTTCTCCCCACTAGTCAGCAAGCACGCCACCATGTACTCATTAAACGTCTGAGTGCAAAGCAAGCTAGAGTTAATAGAGAATTAGCTCAGTTTTCTCTCGCTCCACCCCATCTCGACACCTGGGCCTCTCGCTTGCTAGGCGAGTGCTCTATCTCTGAGCTAGGAGCGCTCTCACATATATTATATATATATATATATATTATAGTATATAATATAATAATATATATATCTATAATATATAATATATATATATATATTATTAATATATATATATATATATTATATATATAAGGTATATATATGTATTTCTATTTCATCATTTTGAATTTTTTTTTAACTAATTGCTAGTATATGATCTAAAATAACGAATTTACGTTATTATGAAAAACAATGAGAAGCAGGGTTGGGGATTTTTTTGGGATTTTATTTAGAATAAAATCAATTTTTTTTGATTTTGGCTTTTTTTCAGAATCGTGACGTCACGCGACATATATAGGGTTTAACAAACGTTTTTTTTTGTAAGTTCGATTAAGTATTATTTTTGAACTCTAGGCCCTATATTGAGTTCAAAATCTTAAAATAGGCTTATAGTTCTATGAAACCAATGATAACCTGCAACACTAAGAGTGTTCGTATTTGTAATAAGAAATATAATTACAGGTAGAAATAAAAGAAACATGTTTGAAAGAAATGATCTTTTGTTGACATTTCATAGTGTAGAAATTTGAAACAGAGTAGCCTTGCTATGTATGAGTATTCCGATTTTTATTTCTATTGAAATTAATAACAAATACATT
Organism: Trachelipus rathkii; assembly: GCA_015478945.1. NCBI lineage: Eukaryota > Metazoa > Arthropoda > Malacostraca > Isopoda > Trachelipodidae > Trachelipus > Trachelipus rathkii. The sequence goes on from JABUQX010098981.1 coordinate 6,232, forward strand.
CAGAATACAAATTGAAGAATATAACAAATAATAAGAAAAAGCAAAAATCAAAAAAAAGCAAAACTCATGATTTTTTTGGAGCAGAAAAATTAACTTGAGTTGCAGTTGAAAAAAATCAATTGATTTTTGTCGTGCCATCCCTGCTTAAATTAAAAATAAAGATAATATTTTAATAATTTTTTTAAAATCAACAATTATATAAATATAAAATTAAAAAACTGAAATATCCCGAAAAGTACGATACTTGCATGAAATAACCAATTAATATTTGGAATGCAGCATATAACAGCTTATATATATATACTATAATATAATATATAATATATTATATAGTATATATATATATATATATTTCTTTTCTCTATGTGTATATTAGATATTTTTAACTATCTCTACTTTTAAAATTATATATATCATATAATATTATATATATATATATATATATTAATATAATACTTATATATATAATATATATTTATATATATAGTATTATAATAATCAATATGAATATTTAATAAGAGGTACTTTCTGTCATCAATTAACATCTCCTTTACCTCATGTATATTCTGTAAATAAAAAAAAATAATAAAAAAATATTAGGGGTCTCGAGCCGAGTGGGACAGAGGGGGGACGTTTCAAACCCCGTAGGGGAGGGAGGCGGTAGGAACCCCCGCGATCACCCAAATACAAAGAGCGGGGGTTCTGGAGACCTCCCGGAGGGTGGAAAGTAGTCCTACCCCGTAGTTCCCCGAAAGACCGAGAGACCCCGACTCTGGCCATCTTTTAGGTTAAGACCTTGCGTTCTTCATTTAGTTAAAAAAAAAAAAAATTAATACTGCTTCTGCTCATAAAATGTAACAGGTCCTATATATTTTGAATCAACTGTCCGCACCACTTATAAATTGATTGTTAGAATCATATACTCTACATAAAATCTAGAAAAAAAACAACCAAAAAAATTTTAAAAATCGAGCAGAAAGATTTGGTTAGGTCATATATATATTATATATAGTATATAATACTATATATATATACTAAATAAATATATATATAGTATATATATATATATATATAGTTATATATACTTTATATTTATCACTTAATGTATATATATTATATATATATATATATATATATATATTATATAGATATAATATAGTAAGATAAATATAATATAATATAATAGCTGATCAGCAGACTGGGCGTGTGCGCAACGAGTTGCGCCTATCGTTTATGGCCGCACTATTAATTTTGTAGGTGCCAATATGGCGCTAGGCGCAAACAATTTTTAAAACAGGCGGACTAAAGCAGGGCGCACAGCCAATTCTCTCTGCGCCTATTAGCCGCGCTATGATACAGGAGACCAAGCATTTTTTTTTACCCTTAAAAGTTAAAACTATAGAAGCGTGGCTAAAGCTTTATATTTATAAAAAAGTTATAAAACTTATATATATATATATTATTATATACTTATATATAATAACTATATATAATATATATATTATAATATATATATATAATATATATAGTATATAGTGATATATATATTATAATATAATAGTTATATATACTAACTAGTTCAGTAGTTCTTAACTATAAATTAAAATGGCAACTATGGCTCTGAAAATTTTCAACTTCTTCAGCGCTCGTGCTGAACCTCCTGGGGAACACATGGACCACAAGGACATCAGGCGCAGGGTGCATCAAAAAAAAAATTATAGGCGCGCCCCTCTCTTATAGTATATATATATAATATATATATATATATTACTATAATTAGTTATATATACTTATATATATTATATTATATATCCTAGTTTTATATGATATGGTATATATATATATTATATATATATATATATTATATATAATAATATATATATATTTAGTATATATACAGTATTTATATATTATATATATATATATATATATATCATATATATATTAATATTATATATATATATATATATATATAGTATATATATATAATATATTAAATATATATTATATTATAGTATATATACTATAATATGATATATAAAATTATATATATATATATAGTAATATATTATTTAATAATATATATAAATAAAGTATATGTATTATAATATAATATATAGTATGATATATATAGTTTATGTATATTAATGTATATATTATGTAATAATATAATATAATTATAGTATATAATAATAGTATATATACCTTATATATATTATAATATATATATATAGTATATAGTTAATTATATATTATATATATATATATCATATATATTTATATAATATAATGATATATACTATATAAGAAGAGTATATCGGTATATATAGCATATATGATTAGGTATAAATGATATATTAATATAATATATATATAGTTATATATTATAGTATATATATAATATTATTATATATATATATAATAGATATTATAATAGATAATATATTACTATATATCATATAGTATTAATATATAAGTATCTATAACTAGTATATTACGTAGTATATATATAAATAACTAAATAGAAGAGTAATATAGTATATATAATATATTAGTTATATTAGAAGTATATATATTATATATAATATATATATATATTATTTATATAATTTATAGAATATATAAGTTAAGCATTGACCCACCCTAAAGCTTGGAAAGCTAGGCACGCCTATGTGAACTTCTAAAATGAAGTTATGCTACCTAAGGGATATCTAGCTTTTAATTCTACTAGTATCTAAACAATTCATAAGTTATCGGGTTAGTCTCAAAGACTAAAAATGCTTTGGTAGAATTAATTGACGAGTGTTATTCAACCAAAGTCCTCTCTCTCTCTCCCTCTCTATGAATTCAAGACTCTTTATCGATCATAGAAATATTTTTCTAACAAATTAATAAATAATGTAATAGGCAAACCTTTTCCATGGTCACGGATTAAATATGGGAATACTAGAGCAAGGGTTCTACAACCGGTTTATTTATACCGCAGGTTTTCTTCCAAGTTAGGTGAATTATATAATATTTTATCCCATTTTTTACACTTCCTGTGAAACAATATTTGAAGATTTTATAAATTTTCTTTTAAGAGGTCGTTGAAGTTAAAATAAACTCGAACTTGATGTTGTTGCAAATTATATTGCTTGATAATTCAATCTATTACAATTTTAGACCAATATTGAATTTGGAAATTGTTATAAAACTAATGAAAACTTTGAGTTCATAATTTGCGACCATACTTTATTGATATATTTAATTGTTTATCATCATTTGTAATAAAAAAAATGTTGACAAAATGCTTAAAATAATAAAAGGTCAATAACAATCATTTAAAAACTTATATTTTTAATAAAATTTATTCAATTTGACAGGACTTTTGAAAGGAAGACTCATAAAAATAGATTTTTAATAGATCTTTTACAATAGTGAAAGATAAAACGTGGTTTGTACCAAAGTTATTCACACAAAGTTTCACCATATTACAGATATTTAAGATATATTTATATATATACTCCGTTCAAAATTTCATTCAAATGCGCGAACTAATTACATATATAATACACTGATATATTTAGGTGACTTCTGAGTCACTAGTCTAGAAAAAAACTCTAGAAAAAACTTTATAGGAAAGTAAAAAGTTTCCCCCGGTACAATGATAGTAAGTTATATAACTTTGGTTCCAGGCAAAGTTATAATGTCCACAGCATTGCAACCGGAAAACTTTGAGACTTATAATAAACTTCCTTAGAAAAAATGAGGATTTGGCCACTTAATCACAAATTATTAAGTTTATTTATATATACATGATATACATTTTAAAGTTAAAATACAATACTATATTTAACAAATTTTCTTTGATATACGGACGGTAAACTGCTTGGAATGTAATATCCATCTCATTGGAGTGGAATTATAAATATTAATTAATTTATTAATTATTATCAACTATACACTTCAAACGCCGTGTAATTGGAGTTACTTTTCTCTTTTGGTGGATGTCTTGTGAGCCCTTGCTCTATGCAACAGAGATTCTATTTAAAAAATATAAAAAACGTTGAATGAAATTTAATATTTATTGCAATTGAAATTTGGAATAAACTTTATAAGATATTAAAGCGTCAAGCTTACGCAAAATGCTATCGAAGCATCCTTTCTTTACATCACCCTGTTTGATTTTTTTGCTCGTTTTGACTTGTTGATGGATTCTGCTTGGAAGGATTTCTACTTGTTTTGGTGCGAGCTAAATTTCCCTTGGTCTTTTGTAGTACGTCATAAGTTTTACTGAGCTGTTTGACCATCGCTTTTTCTATTGACTCCTTTCTTTGATTAGCATTTGCAAGTTGAGATAAGGCGTCTTTAAGGTTCTCCTTCGTTGATGTTAATTCAGAATAGAGATCCTCTTTCTCTTCTCGAAGTTGCTGAATATCTGACAATAGGTGACTGTGACCTAGAGTACGACAAAATACGTGAATCATAAGAAAGGATAATAATAATAATAATAATAATAATAATAATAATAATAATAATAATAATAATAATAATAATAATAATAATAATAATAATAATAATAATAATAATAATAAATAAAGAAAAAGAAGAAGAAAAGAACCTTGATTTCTCAACAAATCGTTTTATTATTATTATTATTATTATTATTATTATTATTATTATTATTATTATTATTATTATTATTATTATTATTATTATTATTATTATTATTATTATTATTATTATTATTATTATTACTGTGAAACATAGAAAATTCAAATTACACTGTTGTAGTGTGTCCAAACATATAAACATTATAAACTAACATTCTGTTGAAGTATATTGTTAATCAGTTCCTAACATAGGATCAAGAGCACATTTCTGGCACAGGAAAGACAACTTTATTAAAAACACATCTCGAAAGTTAGCTTTGCTAATCCACTAACCAGAGTTGTGGAGTCAGAGTCGGGGGAGTCGGTAATTTTGAAGAGAGTGGAGTCGAAGTCGGTAATTTTCAAGAGGTCGGGGTCGGAGTTGGAGTCGGTAACTTTTAAGATAGTAGAGTTTGAGTTGGATAGACAAAGTTGTGAATTGTGACTCTGTGACTGGCTTCAATCACTTCATACAAGTTCACTGACTTGCGACTTCCACATCACAAAAGGAATTTGCAAACTTCGAAGTTTTTTTAACCTGCGCCTTATGCTTCAGTTTGGATTATATTATAATAAATTCAACCGTTCAACTTATGCTATTAAGTTGTAAATGATTTTATGAAAGAAATGATAAAAGACTCTCATGGTTACGAAGAGGAAATTTTTCTCTCATGTGAACAAATGATATTCTTTACTAAGTCTGTTGTTTTATGTTGATCCTTTCTATCACGGGTATCCTTAAGACTGAAGGTTAAACAACAAACAGTTTAAATCTGCCCTTTGCACGTGGCCCGATATTCTGCTTATTAAAGGGATTGCAGAAGTTTCAAGAGAAAAGGATAAATCTGGACATATTGTAAGTGATGAAACTATAGTAAACGCCATTACTACCTTCTCCATTCATTATTCAGAAAGCCAAAAGATGAGTATGAAAAGCCTCTACATATTGAAGAGCTTAGTCGAAAGCATCGACTATTCAAGAGAAAGGTCAAGGTCCTTCCTCATCCATGTACACAATATTCCATAACTTTAAACAAAATTTGCACTGAAAGAAGTTGAAAAAATTGATATAACTTTGAAGCTTAAATTAGAAGAAGCCATCGAAAAGTATCCAGATGTTGTACAAGAAGCTTCAATTGTTGTTACAACTCTATCTCCAACCCAAGTTAGCGCTGAATGGCTTTATAAAATCAGATCTAAGAGGAAAAATTAAGTAGCATAGGGACTCTGTCATAATTCACCGTCTTTGGTTTATCACTTCAGTTTCAATGATCTAGTGAATTAAGCTGTACATGTGATTAGATCACACAGCTCGAGATAAAGGAACAACCATGTATGATTTTAAATTTAGCGAACTTAAAATTAGCTAAAGCTAATTGGTTCTTCATCGATTTTCAAAGCTAGAAGAAACGCTAATTCGATAACGAATTGGTAGCTTTACTTGTAGCGGAATTAATGCCCACCACAGCATGCTCTTCTTTTGCTTACTGAAAATGAGTTCCAAGGAAAATATTAAAAAGGCCATTAAGTAGAAACAGATTAGACATTTCACCTTATCATTGTTTGATAAAGGGCTGTAGATAGTTATTGCTGTATAAATGATCGAAAAGGAACTAAGAATAGAAACAAATAGTGTAACAAGAGAGCTAGAGAATATACAGCTGGAAATAAGAGTTAATGCTAAGGGGTTTGTTAAGGTTAAGAATCATTAAGGATTAAAGACTGCGTACTAGTGATGAGAACATTCTTATAATCCTTTTTTAATGGAAGCGAATATCAACTGTTTTTTTTTTCAAAGTACTCGATGATCATTTGAACTATAAAACATAAAGTTTCGTCGAGAATATAGTGAATAATATAAATTGATGACAACGCAAAGTTTTAAAAAATACCTGGAATACGGGCAGGAGCAGGTTCAAATAAAAATTTCAGTCTTTAAAAACGGTTAAACCTGAAAGGCTGACATTATTACAAATAACATCTTAAATGGAGACGAAAATTCAAACATAGGAATGAAAGCCAAATGAAATATACTGTAAATGTGTTACCTCAATGAAAAACTAAAAGAAAGAAATGAAAATATATATAAAAAACAAAAAAAAAATTAATAATAAAAATATCAATCAAATGTTTTTCAATCTTATAAAAATCTTTTTCATGATTAGTGATGGGACGATGAATCGGAATGGACATTGATAATCGGAAAAATCGGCAATTTTTCTAGAATCGGAAATTTTTTTTTTTGTTAGGATAGGAAATTATTTTGACAAAGTACGCTGAATGGAAATCACCACTGGAAATTTTGAAATTTCTCAATTGGAATCGTAAACTATTTTGGCATCGTCCAATCACTAATCACTATTCGTGATATTTCAGAATTTGGCTGATTACTTACTTGGTTCTGTGCACAGCCTCCGTAATACATTTTCCTTGTCTGGGTCACTAAATTTAAATAACCTTTTATTTTGTTCTGCTCTTTGACCTCTTGTAATTGACAGCCGTTCAAGACTCGAAAACTGACCATCCGACCCTATGCCAAGATCAGGCGAATCACCCGAAGTTGCGTCATCATCAATGATGGTAGAGAGTAGAGTACCACCGGGAAAGATTACTGTAACGAGGAAGAACTCTGTTCTCTTTATCTTCGTTCCAGGTCAGGTCAATAGGTAAACTCTTTTCCCATTATGGTGATATCTTTTCCGACTTTACATTTTAGGGAAGGTTTACTACCAGGACGGACACGATCAGCATTTGTAAATCCACACTCGTAATCTGAAGGCACTGTAAGATTAAATTTCGCTTAAAAAAGTAATGACACTGGATCTAATAATAATAATAATAATAATAATAATAATAATAATAATAATAATAATAATAATAATAATAATAATAATAATAATAATAATAATAATAATAATAATAATAAATCGTTATTAATAATAATAATAATAATAATAATAATAATAATAATAATAATAATAATAATAATAATAATAATAATAATAATAATAATAATAATAATAATAATAATAAATAATAATATAATATTCTAAAAATATCATATAGTAGATACGTAATAATTTGCTTGTACTAATCAAAATAATTGTAATTATTATTATTATTTATTATATTATTATTTATTATTATTATTATTATTAATTATTATGTGAAATTAATTTATTGAATTATTAAAATTACTAATAACATTAAAAAAAAATGACTACAAATCTTTAAAGTCAATAAGTAATAATATGAGATAATAATAATAATCGAATATAAATAATAATAATAATAATAATAATAATAATAATAATAATAATAATAATAATAATAATAATAATGTTTTGGACGAGATTTTTAGAAAGTTTTTTTATTGAACATTAATTTATTAGACCAAGGATGGTCAACTATCCAATATATAATAATCTTTTTATTTTTACTTAATAGTTGAAATTAACTTATAGAGAAGTGTTAATCAGATAAATCGAAGTACCATTCTTATGATACATTTTAAAACCAATATACCTATTTCATAATTTTAAAATACATTTTCAAACCAATCTCCTATCTCACCACTTTTAAAACCACAATCTAATTACCACATTATTCTAAAATACATTTTAAAGCCAATCAACATATATCCCCATTTTGAAACCAATCTAAATATCTCACCATTTTAAAATACATCTTAAAACCAATCTCTTATTCCGGTATTTTTATAATACCTACTTTTCACATAAGTATTACCTTTAAGATTTGCAGAATTAAGCTGAATCCTTTTAATTTGTATTTGAAGATTTTTTGTCAAGCATCGCTCGGCATCCAACTGTGAAAGAATTTCTTCGAGTTTCATTTCACGTTCTTTGATTGTCGCTTTAAATTCTTTTTCTTTATTTTCTGCTTCTTTTACCTTGCTCTCTATTTCATTCTTCTCAGAAAGTACATTTTTGTGAATATTTCTAAGTGTTACGAACTCCTTTTTCAAATTGTTGTATGATAATTGTAGAGAAGCTGAATCAGCAATTTTCTTCGAGTCTGAAGCTTTTTCTCTCGAAAGTATATGATCTAAATGACTTCTTAAAGCAGAAATCTCTTCTTGCATGAGATGATTTTCTTTTTGCAAAGCTTGCTTTTCTGATAGCCAAAGGGTTTTATAATGTAATAATTCTTTAATTGTACACTGAGCAGACTGTAATTTTTGAACAATTCCTTTGTTTCCAGATTCGGAACCGGAGCTATCATCTGAAACAGATAATTCCCTTACTTCTTTTTGTAGAAGGTTCGCATGTGTGGTGACTGAGGCTAATTGTGCTTGTAAACGTGCCTTTTCTCCCAATAAAGCAAACCTTTCTTTGGTTATTTCAAGAATGTGAGTTTCCTTTTTCTGAAGGACTTCTTTAAGCTTTGTCATCAAGTGATCTGACATAGAAGATTTGCTCGTTTCTTGCTGTAATAAAGTAATACTTTGGCACAATTCTTTAATTGATGACTCCTGTTCTTGTAATTTGGATTCATAATCTTTATTAGCATCCTCTAAATCCAGTATATATTTAAGTTGTTGTTCTATTTTTAATTCTTTTTCTTTTTCAGATTGGTGAATCATTTTAAGTTCAGTCTTCATGGAATTAATATTCGTTTCCATTTGTGAGAATTGTGAATCTGATGTTTCCTTGGGAGAACTAATATTTTTAGCTATCTGAATACGGGAATCTTCGAGTTCTTTTTTTGTTTCCTCCAACTTTTCTTTAGAATTATGAAGATCTTTTGATAACTCACAAATATCTTTTTCTAGTTTTTGATTCATTGTTATGTAGTCTGCAAGCCTTTCCCCTAATTCAAACATTTTTGACTCGTTTTGTTTGACGTGCAATCTTAATTGCTGCTCTGTATTAAAAGCAATTATTAATTTTTCTTGATTGTACTTCAACTCTTGCTGAAGAGATAGAAGTCTAATATTGAGGGTTTTAGTTTCTTCACTGAGGTAACCAGATAAAGCAGCTTCCAATTGATCTCTGAGAAGATCATTTTTAGTTATGGCTTCTTCTAATTTCGTTCTTAGTGATCGTATTTCCATAAGAAGTGATGAAGGAATGGCAGGGACACAAGAGTTATCCTCATTATTTTGTTGAGTATCTGTTAAATTCTCGTTGTCATTTTTTAAATTATTTTCTTTCACTGATATGTCTAAAGAACTTATTGAAACTTGTTTATAATTTCCGCTGTTCATTGATGGACTCTGTTGATATAGGGTCTGGTGGTATATGAGTAATTCTGCGTTCAGAGTTTCATTTAACTGTTCAAGATTCTTAAGCTTGTTAGTTAACCTCTTAATTTCAGAAGCATCTGATCTCCTTTTTGATTTTATTACTGCAGTTCCCAAACCAACGCTACCTTCTTTCACTTCTTCAGAATTAGCTTCACCTTCAGATTCTGAAGTAAAGGGTGCAGATCTTGTCATACGTGAACGAGAAATTGAACGGTCATGAGATATAGATACAATGTTGCAAGTTTCTAATCCAATTCTTGCAAGAGAAACATTTCGATCTGGCTCACTCCAAGCTTCACTTTCCGAGGGAGAGGCAAGGGCAAAACTTGGAGGTAATGATGGTTGTTCCAAATTTATTCTTGACATGTTTTGTGACTGTTGGCTCGTAAGAACATTTTTCAAATCTTGACTTCCCTTACCATAGTTAGAAAGATTTTTAAAGACAACATCTGTAGAATAAACACTAGGATTATCGCTCTGAGAAGTGGTGCGAGTTTTAACTTGACTATCACTAACACTCGAGAATCTTTCCCCCGAAAAAAGAGCAACATGGTCATCTGAAGAAGAAATATACGACTGTGGTGGAGGCAAAATATCTGAACAAGAACTTTCTCTTTGTGGTCTTACGAAAATTTCTTCAGTAATTTTTGATTCTATTTCAGGAGATATTGCTGAATGATCTAGGGCGGATAAATGAAGAGAAGAATTACTTCTCATGTCAAATGAAGAATATTTTTGTTCAATAACTGTACCAGATGATCCACTGGTATGAGACTGAAGGGACAATTGATTTTTTGAAGAAATTTCTTCTTTTAATTTGACATTTTGATTTTCAAGTGCTATAATCCTTAAAGTTTTTGCTTCGTTATCTCTATCTTTATTATTCAAGGCACTAGCTAATTCATTCAGCCTGAAGGTAATTGCATCAAGCTCTTTATCCTTTTCGTCTATCTGGGAATGGATTTTGGCGGCGAAAGAATAATAGATAAAGTCTTTAGTAGGTTCAAGTTCAGAATGATTAAATGTATCATTAGGTAGAGTTAAATCCACACGATGACTTAATTCAAATTCTTCTGCAAACGTATCATTGATTAAACAGAATCTAGAGGCTTCTGCGTCATTTTGGCTTGCAACAGTTTCATTTAAAACTGAATCCATTCCGATCATAAGAGACTGAGAGAGAGAATGGGAGAGAGACCTTGAATCACCCAAAGATTTTCTTAAAGATGATTTCTGCTCTTCAGACAAATGGCTAAGATTTATAATTCCATCTTTATCCATATTGAGAATTTGATCAAAGAAGTCTAATAATTCTTCCAATTGATTTCTTAGAAGGTTGCAAGCATCATGAGAATCCGCTAAGCGTTTT
>JABUQX010098982.1:0-20000 GCA_015478945.1 Trachelipus rathkii
TTATATTTATTATAAATAGCTATTTCTCACTTGTGTATTTATGTCGATAAGTAATATATACTAGTGCTATATTATCTCTAACATGATTAAAACTAATTAACACAGCATAATATACAATATAGTTAATCACTTAAATTAAATATGCAATAATACTTATGTAAATCAAATATAATTAACTGTTAGCTGAACAGTTAGTAATTGCCACTAAAGACGTAATTTTAGTCTAAAGCATATTATATATAAAAAAATCTTTATCTATTAATTCACCTAATGATTATTCAATAGATGTAAATTACTTATTTAGTAGTACTTATTTGGTTCTTTTCATCATTTTTCGGGTGTACTTTTTATATTATTAGTAGTAATATATAGCTGTCACCTAACTAGCTTGGAGGAAGCAGAAGATACTTCTATGTATATATAATAGACACTTTTGAATTGAGTGTAAAAGACTCTTATCATACATATATAAAAAGGTCGTAAAAATTTTTCTTCTCTTTCATAAAAAATGAAACAATTTTACGGGTTTGTAATTTCCGTTCTGTCCACAAAAATTATATATGCAAACATAAACGTGTGCTTCTGCACACTTACATAACACATTTAAGAAATGTGACTGTTCTTTGGTTATGTGTACTTGTGTAAATTCCTTTATACTTGATAGTATGTTGAATATGTATATGTACATAAAATATGCTCGTAAGGGATACAACTTAAAAACTGGAAAAGAGTAAAATAAATAGGAATAGTAACATCCATAAAATCATCATTCAAATCATTCTCCTCTCAAATCACAGTACAAACATTAGTATCAATGAACGAAGGTATAAGTGTAATTAATAGGAACTACCACGTATAGTAGTGTATACTTATTCGTTTATTATTATATTGCTTTTTTTTTATATTGTTTATGATCTTAATATTGTTTTGAAATATGTTGTTAATTCACTGATAATAATAGATGTTTTTATTTGGTATTATAAAAATAGGAAAATTTGAATAACACAAAATACTATACCTCTTATTCCATTCCATAGTTCCAATATTATATTTATTTAGAGTGAATTGGAAAAGGGGCGAAGGCCATAGTGCTTTGATGTACTTTGCTAGATGTTATTCACCACTCTCTCTCTCACTATTTTTATCTTATTATTTTCAATAGAGATGAATCAACTTATCGTATCAAATGACACTTAATAAGTATCTTATTTATAAGAAACATTAAATAATCTAACAACCTTTTAAATTTTAGTATAAAAATAATTATAATTTTAGGCTACACAAATCTCCGGGGCACTTGTTGATGGCTTTGTTGTCTTAGCCTCACTAACTGGCGTCTTCCTCCCTTTTGGCTTCAAATATCGCCGGGTAGGAAAAAGACGTTCTATTGGCTGAGATGTTTTAATTTTTTTAATAACACACAAAAGGAATAACGCATATGTTATGTGTGTGATTTTATAAGATGGTAAGTAAAATTTTACTGTACCTAATCAATAATAGCTTTTTTGCCTCCTAAAGAGTTCTAGCTTTATTAATTCAATAAAGATTATAATAGGCATTTATTTTTTATTAGTCTATACTTAGTTTACATATTTGGTTGCATTCCCCTGGCTAAGTCAAGAATACCTCCCCAGCCTTCAATTTTAAAAAATACATTTTTTTTTTTTAAATTTTAAAGTCGGTGAAAAAATATTCCGTAGAATTTATTTCATTTTTTAAACTGATAAACTCAACTTTTTTTTTTTTTTTTTTTTTTTTTTTTTTTTTTTTTTTTTTTTTTTAAAACGCCTATTCAACATCGCTCTGCCTTTAGAACTGCACCCTCTCGTGATGACGTCTAAAGAAATGGATTTTATTTTAGCACGTAATACTTGTAAAGTATTATTATGTTCCCGTTAAATATTTTTCCGTTTCGAAAAAATATATTAATTAGACGCAACTATAAAATATTATAAAAATAATTTTTGATCAGACATATCTTCCTAATAACAATATATAAATATAATTCTGTTATATAACTATTATATATGATAATTTCATTACAGAGCGTTGAAATCACTTAGGATTGTGAGATTGTAAGCTAATTTTCGTATCGTATTAATTAAATACAATATTTGTTTTAAATTTACGTTGTTAGATCTTCCTCCAGGCATGCTTTTAAATATACCCACAGACTCAAGGTCTTTACAACATCGATCGACATCTTAAATCTACTAAATTTTTAATATTTCAAAAAAAATACCAAGTTTAACATATAGTTTTCTTCCTCCGAGAAGGAATTTAATTATAATTGAATAATAAACGGATCTCCTAAAAAATGTTCCGTCTTAACATAGCGTTTCTTTGTTCTATCATTTTTTCGGCAATTGTAAAAATTTATAAATTTTTTGTTACTTCTTAAAAAAACATAAACTTATCACTTTCTTTCCTAAAAAAAGGAAATTTTTATTAAATGCTAAGTTTCACGGAAGGATCGTTTTTTTCGGTACCCGTATGTAGCATAGCATTTCTTAAAGTTTTTATTTTAACAACTTTTACAAGTTTTCAATTTCATCCTTTTTCCTCTCACGCTTTATTGGGGGATAAGAAGTTTAAGAATGTTGGGTGGATTATCTAAATCCTTAATTACACTATATTTGTATAACACAGTTTTTATTTAAATATAACACAAGATTCTTTCATATTATTATATAATTCCAAAAAGAAGTCTATTGTCATTTACCAACTGTAGTTATAACATGAGAGTCTTTTTAATGGGTAGATACCTGTAAAGTTTAATTACTTTTTATAAATAAAAATAATACTTATATAATTAAATTTTCACTTACAAAATACAAAATAATCCATTTTGCGGCGGAGATAGAATTTCTATGTTCTTCCTGTATTTCTTGAATCAATACGTTTCGAGTGGCTTTAATGTGCTTTTAAACAAGAACGAGGCAATTTTTGAGCTCTATAGTTTGTTACAGCATAGAGGCGAATTTAACTTTTGGGTTATTTCGTACCCTTCACAAGTTTCTTTATATATAGGCCTCGTCTTACATTTCACAGACTTTTTCTTTTTTTCTTTTTTCTTTTTTTCTTTTTTCTTTTAAAGTCTCTCTAAACCATCCACATATTTCTAGCAGTTACATGTAAGAATGATAAAACATAAGGTATATTTTGAGCAGGCGGAGAGGGTATCTTGGGGGGGTATTTCTTTAATCTTTTTCTTCCCTCTCCATGTTCTATCCTTCCTCCCAGCCAGAGAGTTGAACACTCCGAATATTCTTTTTCTTTCTTTTTCTCCTTTTTTTTATGAAAAAGAATGGGTGGGTTTTTTTTTTTTTTTTTTTTTTTTTTTTTTTTTTTTTTTTGAAAGGCTATATATTTGTACTGGAATACATCGACTTATATTATTTTTTCTTTCTTTTAAGATTATGAATCGTTTCTTTACCTTATTTACTTTTACTTTATATCGTATAGACTATCGAAATACTTTATTTTTTTAATAACTTTCAACTTGAGTTACTCTTCTTTTGATACACTTTTCATTCATTTATCTCACCTTGGTGCGTTTTTTTTTTTATTATTATTATTATTCATTATTTTTATTATTATCCTTTGACGCCTTTTATCAGACAGGTTTGGTATGTTTCTAAGTCACGATACCTGGGTGGGTCGGCATCTACTTATTTATTGTAGGCTACTGAGTAGAATTGAAGTTCATATTATTAAACCTAAGAATTTAAATCATCTCCACCTTTTCTTTCGGGTAACACATATTTAATAAGTTTTATGTGATGGTGTATATGAAAATATGTTGATTGTTAATTCTCATTCTTATTTCTTTTTCATATAATCTTTTGGAAAGCTAAACAGAGATTTTAATATAAAAACTTTTTTATTTTTGTTATAATAAATAAGGGTACTGGATCATTGATCTCTTCAAATTACATTTGTTCGTGAGTTATTTTTCAAAGTCTTCCAATAGTTATATTTTATTTTAGTAAATGATATTCCCCTAGATTACAGGCATAGTGCTTTTCGATTGTACTTTTTGGCTAGATTGTTATTTTTCACTGCATCTCTCTTCTTTCATCTCTTAATTTTTTTATCTCTTTATTACTTTTCACTGGTTGGAAATTCAACTTATCGTATCAAATGACACTTTAAAGATCTTTTATTAATAGTACATTAATATAAATCCTAAACATACACTTTAATTTTTAGTTATAAAATTATATATTTTTAGCAGTGCCCAGGGACAAAGCCCTGGGCACTTGTTGATTGGCTTTTGTTGTCTTAGGCCCTCACTACTGCGTCCTTTCCTTCCCTCTTTTGGCTTCATATATTCGCCGGTAAGGTTTTTAGAAGACGTTCTATATTTTTGGCTTGTTTCACCAATTTTAAATAACTATACAATCAAGGATATCCATCGTTATGTGTGGTGGATTTTATATAGATTTGTAAAGTAAAATTTTATCTGTAATCATAATAATAATAGCTTTTGCCTTCCTAAGTAGTTTTTTTTTTTTTTCTTTTCCTTTCTTTTTTTTTTTTTTTATTTTTTTATGTTTTATGTTTTTTTTTTTTTTTTTTTTTTTTCTAGCTTTAACTTAATTACAATAGAAGATTATACTATAGCATTATTTTAATATAGTACTTTTATAATATACTTAGTACATATATATTATTATATATATATATGATATATATATATATATATATAATATTATTATATAAATAATATAGTATATAGTATATTATATATTATATATATATATAATATATTATATATATATATTATTATATATATATATATATATTTAAAAAACTAGATTTGTAGTAATTTGTGTTGTAATATAATATTTTTTCCAGTGAACAAAACGGAAGGGTATTCAAAATATTTACTGTACACAGTCATGTTCATTATCCTTCCAACATTCCATACATTCAATCTCGATCGCAATGGAGAAATTTCACCTCTTTCGTCCTCTGTTTTCTTGTTTTCCGCTTTCCTGATCCTAATGAGTATGGTAACTCCATTGTATTTTATCGCTAATAATGAAAACATTGATTCTCCAAGTTCGGGAGGTTTAAAATATTTACAACGAAGTTCAATCATCATCATTTAATTAATAATTAAAATAAAAAAATTGTATAATAATATTTATAACTATTAAATAATATTAATAAAATAATAATAATAATTAATATATAATAATAATAATAATAATATAAATAATAATAATAATAAATATAATTATGATTAAATTAATAAGAGTTAATACTGAATAAACTAGTGAGATAGTAACATTAGGTATTTCTTATATTTATGTTAAATTTATATTACGTTAATTGATTTTTGTTATGATCTCGTCAATTCTTTTTTTTTTTTAGTTTTTTTTTCTATTATTCTCTGAGATATCTGTTACCGAGTCGTATTGAGGGTTGGATATAGATAATAGGTTTATGTGTTAACGATGGGTTTTTATTGGTTGGGTTATATATTGTTTTTACGTTATATGCTAAAGTTTATTTATTCTAATGCCAGTATGTACTGTGAAATTTAATATAGCTGATAGAAATGTTTCTTGATTTTCAAACTTTTAGTTTTAAAATTAAATACCCTAAAATTCTTTGAAAGTGCATACGATTCAACGAAGTTGTAGAAAACAAAGTTCTGTTTTGAAAACTTGCCTCCTAAAAAAATAAAGTAGGAAGTGAAATCCTTCCCATACATAAATTATGGTAGTATAGAAGTGAAACCTTTTATGATAATGATGGTATGAAAAGGTTGCTAAAACTTGTAATGGTTAGTCCTGGTTTCAAATGCATGATTAGCGGCTACGTTTCTACGCCCGCCGAATCGAGTTCTCCCACCAAAGTTGTAAGAAGCACTCCCTTTAACGAACAACTTCACATTCAACAAATTTTACACACTCTAAAAAGTTTCTCGAGAATTTTCCTAAATATATTCAAGACTTTTGAAAATTTTTTGGTAATTCCTAAAATTGAGTTTTTACGGGATTTTCAGCATTTGAAAAAATAATGTTTCATTGAATACAATTCAAAGCAGAAAAGCGAATTTATTAATAGTATTTTTTGTTGTCTTAAATTGCCGTTTTTTAATGAAATTTTTAAATTGTTTTTATCATACACAAAATATATGGTCCATAAAAACCTGTTATAAAAACCAATTTAACTTCAAAAATTACCACAGAGCGCTTTTTCAATCTTAAAATATTCACCAAATACATGAGGAGTTGTATAGACCTCATTTTTATTTTTCACTAATTATAACATAAACATTTGAAATTATTTTGGTAATAAATCTGAAAATTGAATTAATTACTGTGGATTTTATTGTAAAATAATGTGTTAAATTGAATGCAATTTCAAAAAGCAGAAAATCGAATTATTAATAGTTTTAGTGTAAAAAGTTGACAAATTTTACTGAAATCTGTTATGCCTTGTTAAATACTTAATATTCCATTAGTTTCTTTAATAAAGGGAGGGAATGGGGAAATGTATTATCCTCCTCCCTCCCCCTTTTCTTGGTAAATTTTCCACAATTATAAATATTAGAACTCTTAAAAGTACGATTTTTCTTAATTTTCAACATTTGAAATTATATGTTAAATCTGAAAATTGAATTTTTAACGGTATTTTCAGCATTTGAAAAAATAATGTGTTTCATTGAAATGCAATTTCAAAAAGCAGAAAAGCGAATTTATTAATAGTTTTAGGTGTCTTAAATTGACGTTTTTTAATGAAATTTCAATATTTGTTTTTATATACCAAATATTTCATTAGTTTGTGAAAACCTGTTTTATAAAAAAATTATAAACTCTAAAATTACTACGCTTTTTTCTTAAAATTTCACATTACAAATTTAAATCTCTTAACAGGAAATCGACATTTCTTTACTAAATTTACATTTGAAATTATTTGGTCAATCCTTATTCTTTTAAGTTTTTTCCTGTATTTTTTCGGCAACTGTGTCAAAATAATTGATGTTTCACACTGAGAAGATGCTAAATTTCAAAAAGCAGAAAGAGAATTTATTAATAGTTTAGGTGTCTTAAATTACGTTTTATATTAATGAAATTTCAATATTTGGTTTTTATATACTACAATATATTTAACATTAGTTGTTGAAAACCTGTTTTAAATTAAAAAATTTTATATACCTTTATAAAAAACGCTTTTGCTAATTTTCTACCATTACATAAACACCTTTTAAGAAAAATTTATAAAAACAGACAACTTTTTCGGGCCTCAGAAATCTTTTCAATCACATTTGAAATTATTTCTGGGGGTAAAAATCTGAAGGCATCTGAACGGCTTTCTTCTCAACGCGGGATTTAATCGCCCCCAAAAACATTTATGTGTTTTTGGAGGGTATGTATATTAATACAATTTCAAAAAAGCAAGAAAAGGCGAATTTTATATAATAGTTATTTAATAGTGTATACTTATAAATATTGACTAGTTTTATTTATATTGAAATTTCATATATTGTAGTATTATTTATACTATATGATATATTACTATATATTAACCAATAATATTTTTCACTTATAGGTTGTGAACATCACTGTTTTAATAAAAATTATTATAACATAAGTATCAATCAAGAGTAATTAATTATATACACATAATAGCTTATTACATATTTATACACATTAATAAACACAATTTTACATTAATTGATTGGTAAAATTAAGTGAATCCCTTACGCTAATTTTCAAAATCATTTTAGATAAACATTATATATTATTGTTATAATATATTATCGTTAAAAATTGAGTTTTTTATAAAATTCTTAAATACAGTTATTTATAAAGACAAAAATATTATTCCATGTCACGAATAACGCATTACAAAAGTCAAGTAAAAGTTAGAGAATTTATTAATAGTGTTAGGTATCTTAAATTATGAAGTTATTTTAATAATTTGATTATTTTATTATCAATATAATAACATAAGTATATGTGAAACCTGATTTTAAATAATTAAAATTTTAACTTCTAAATTATTTAAGTAATATATAAAAATTAGATACAAGAACTACAAAACATTATTGCATAAAATTTAGAACTCAGATATTGAGTTCAATTTGACTCTTAATACGTTCACTTAAATCTGAGGGATTAGCGTTAAATTATCTTAAATTGAGTTATTTACCTCTCAAAATTATTAGATATATGAAATTGATCTCAAGTTTTAAGTTAAAAATCACTCTTACATTTACATTGCTAAATCGAGAATCTGAGAGGCAAGAGAATGCTGAATTTTATATTAATAATATAATGATTTTCTTTTCAATGTGTCGCTTTCTCCATAAATATGAAGAATTAAAATATATTAAATAAGATAATATTAAATATACAATATATTAGTGTTATAAAATATATTATCCATAAATGACTTCTTTATATTTATGTGAACTAGTGCAATTTAGACAGAATCTGAGTTATTTGTAAATTATTAATATAAAAAAGCTAATAACTCAGTATCAATATATCAATATGTTGTGTGACTTAATATTATTATATTTTCACAATTACAAATTTAGAACTCTTAATATTACGATTTTTCCTATATATTTATCTAATACAAATGAAAATATTTTTTTATGCAGTATAGATTTGTAATTTTCCTTATTATTAACGAAGTATTTATGGCATCAACTTTTGTTATAAATAATTAATTAGTATATATATTGTAGGGTTTTTTTTTTTCATTGAAATGCAATTTCCAAAAAGCAGATAAAGCGAATTTATTAATAGATTTAGGTGTTTTCTAAAATGGACGTTTTTTAATGAATTATTTATCAAATATTTATTTTTTATATATACTCTAATATTAATTTCATTAAGTTGTGGTAAATCACTGTTTATTAATAATAAATTTAATTACTTTCTATTTATATATTATCATAAAATATTATTAACAAATTTAATTATTTACTATAAGAAATTTACAGCTATTAAAAATATTTAGAACTATCTTAAAGTTTAACGATATTTTCCTAAATTATTACACTATATTTATGGAAATTTTATTTTTGACATACTTAATAATCTATATAAAATTGTAAGTATTCAATTTAGCGCCATCTTGAGCATTTGAAAAAATAATGTTATTTTCATTCTTAATGCCAAAGGTCTCTTTTCTCTGTGAAGTAAATAATTGATACCTTAGAAAAGTCTTAAAATTCGATAGTATATTTTTAATGATTAATTATCTTATTATTTATTAGTTTTTATATATACCAATAATAATATTAATTTAAAAGTAAGAAAAGCCTGTTTATTAAATAAAAAATTTTAACTTCTAAAATTATAATTTTTATATTATATGAAAATATTCAATTATTTCAATATATGACTCTTAAAAGTACGATTTTATTTCACTAAAATTTCACATTATATTTAGGAAGCTGGTAAATCTGATATGAATTTTATATTTTCCGATTTTTTGAAAAAATTATGAGTTTCATTGAAATTCAATTTAATTACAAAAAAATAATAAAAGTACGTATTTTATATTTATATTAATAATGAAGAGCAGCGGAAGATTATTTATTTAGATTTGTTTATTATTGAGTGTAAATAATTCATAAATTTGTATATTTATTTAGTACTAAATATATTTACCATTAAGGGCATAGTTATGATTTTTGGGTGGGGCTTGAGGATCCCAGTTATTCATGAGCCCCACTACTAATATAATATGGACTTACAATTTTATCGAATTTTCAGCCTGAATTTTGACTATATATATAAATAAACAACCAATATAATGTAGCTTTTTTTGAGGCTCTAAAACGTTATCGTTATCTAGTAGTTTTTCTATGTGACTGTAGTCATAAACTTATCAGAATTTTTACAATTTTTAGAAATCAATATGAGTTTATATGAACTATTTATCATATGAATACTTATTCAAGATTTTTTTATGCGAAAATCTTCATAAACTTTGAATATTAGTATATTATACATTAAGATGAGTGTATCCATTACCTAATACAATATGCAACAGCTGATTATGATTTAACATAATTATTCGAATTATTTAGTTTTGTTTAGCTCTAGATACGTTATGTCCAATTTGCCAAATCCACATATATTTTATTATTTTTTATATAATAAAAGTTTAATATGTAACATATTAAATTTATTTTTGTTTATTATTTACATCATGTATATATACTATCATAATGGTTTGAAATATAACAATTCATTAATATATGATTCGGGCATAATTGAATATGCAAACTATTATTTTAACACTTAGTAAAAATTTATTTTTGTTATATAAGCATAATAGAAAATTTATTATAAATCCTTTTCATAAAATAACTTTTTTTTTAGAAAAATTTGTTATCCCATAAGAACAATCCAAACCCTATTGGAATTATATAACAAAAAGTAATATTATCTAATATAGTATATAAAGATGCATACTTGCCCGACTATAAAATGAATTGTAAAATTATTGTGTAATAATTGAATAGGGTTAGATATAAAAAAAATTATGATCATTTTTAGTTATTTTTTTCATAAATTCTAAATATAAAAATGGGATTTGGACACACTTGGACAATAACGCTGAATCAACAAAACTAAAAAGGATATTCAAAAATGTAATAATATCAGTGTACTAATATAATTGTAGGTTATAATGACGTCACATCTTGCAATATTTCTAATGATTGAAGTCATATTCGTCACATAAAAAATCTGGAAGAACTTGAAATGAAATTAAGTCTACAATAAAACAATATAGGATTTATTTACCAAAAATTGAAAAATAAATTCTAGAAGTTATGTAACTAAGTCACAGTAAATAAAACACCGGAAACGTAAACGTTTTAAAGTAAGCCCAAATATATAAAAAGGAGACTTACAGTTTTAGGTGAGTTTTATATAGATTACAATAATCGAACATGAAAAATTTACCGAAATTTTTATATTGACCATATTTATTATTATAAGGTGATGTTGGGGGCTAAAAACTGGGATCAGCCCCAGTACCAAAAATATTGAGATTAATGTCACCCTTTATATCAGATGTGAAAACTCATGATTTTAATAATAACTTTTCTATTCTAAAATATAAAGCTTTTTACATAAATGTCAAATGAACCTTGTTAAAGGTTTATTAAGAAATATTACTTTAAACCTTATTGGGTTTGTTCTATATTGACTGTTTGGCCAAATTATTTGTTAAAATCATTAAAATTGAGTATATTATTTATCGAGGTATTTATTCAGTATATTTTATTGAAAAAATAATTGTGATTTCATTGTTCTGAATTGAATGTTTTGAAAACTAGTTAAAAAGCGAATTATTATAAATAGTTATTAGGTGTCTTTATAAATATTGACGTTATTTTTAATAAAACTTTCAATATTTGTTTTATATAATATACCAATAATATTATTCATTAGTTGTGAAAACAATTTTTATAGTTATAATAAAACTATTATTTTTGAAAATGAGACTTTATCTTTGATCAAGATTTTATGGATATAGGACTAACTTACCACGAATAAAATATTATAAGTACGATTTTGAAAACGTTTCAACAGAACATTTGAATGATTACCGGCGAATACTGAAAAAATTTTTAACGGCAATGATATTAATTCTAAGACATTTGAAAAAATAATGTGATATTATTAACTAATTGAATATGCTAATTTCAAAAAGAGGCAGTAAAGGATGAAATTTTAATTAATATGATTTTATAGGGTGTCTTAAATTTCATCACATTTTTATATGTAGGCAAATAAATATTTATCCAATATTTGTTAGTCACATACCATTTAAATTTTATCAAATTAATTAAATGTCAGGTACTGTTTTTAAATATAATAAATTTAACTTATCTTAAAAAATTAAGTATACTTTTTTTTATAAATATTTTCATAAATTACATATATAATATAATATAAATTTAGTATCTAATAAAAGTAACGATTTTTATCCTAATAATTTTCACATTATTTGAATTTAATTATAGTAATCTATTAAAATAATTGAGTTTATTTAACGTATTATATATATTATTCAGCACTATTTAGATAAATAATTAGTGTTTCTATTTGTAGAATTGACAATTATACAAAGCAGAAAGACAGAAATTATTATAATTATAAGTTATTTGAGACGTTTTTTAAATGAAATTCAATATTTAGTGATAAATTAACTATTAACGCAAATTATTATTTGAAACCGTTGTGAAACTACTAGTTTTAATAAAAAATATTATTTAATTCTAATAATTATAGTTTTTTTCATATTTAAATTTTCAATCATTAAGAAATTTTAGCACTCAATTAAAAGTTGATATAATTTTCCTTATATTATTTTTCAACATATATGAAATTATTTTGGTATGATTTCTTAAATTGAGTATTATTTTTAACAAGGGCATTTATACAGCTATTTTGAAAAAAGTAAATGTGTTTATTCAATTAAGATAATGCAATTTCAAAAAGCATAGAAGAGAGAGTAAATTTATTAAATAGTTTTAGGTGTCCTTAATTGAATATATTTTTATTATGAAATATTCATATTTTGTATTTTATATACCACAATATAATTTTTCATTAGTTTTGAAAACCTGTTTTATTAAAAATTTCACTTCTAAAATTTAAAAAGTAGCTAAAATAACTTATTTCAACAATTAACAAATTTAGAATCTCTTAAAAGTAACGAAATTTTCTTGCCACAAATCTAGTATCCTAACATATGGGTGACGAGTAATGGGGCTATGGTTAATCTGAATATATATGAATCTTTTACTATAAACGGTATTTTCAACATTTATTTGAAAGATATGTGTGTGTTTCATTGAAGAGCAATTTCAAAAAGCAGAACAATGAGAATCTTATATAATAGTTTTAGGTGTCTCTCAAATTAATCGGGCTTTGTCCCTATAATGATTTAAATAAAATTTATTAGTGTTTTTAATTAATATTACCTAATATTTTTCATTTTATACGTTATGTTGTTTATTAACCTTGTATTTTTATATATAAAAAAATTTAACTTCTAAATTACGCTTTTTCTTAAATATTTTTTCATATTATCAATTTATATTCATCTTTATAATCGATATTTTTTCACTAATTTTCTTAACATTACTCATACCAGGGTTAATTTTAGTCTTAACAATGGGAGTAATTTAAACGAGGTTATTATTCAGCATTTGATAAAGAACACATAATGTCCTCCTAATATTGACCTGCATTACCTGATGAATTTGACAAAGAGAATTTATTAAATAGTTTTATAGGATGTACTTAAAATTGACGTTTTTTAATGAGAAATTTTAAATATTTGTTTTTACAGGAAAAGACGCAATCATTTGTCACTTAGAGATGTAAAAACACTGTTTATGTAATATAAAAACACGTTTTAAACAAACACATCTACGCCTTCCTTCTTAATATTCAATTTATACAACATTTAGAAACTCCTTAAAAGTATGGATTTTTCCTAATTTCAACATTTGAAATTATTATGATAAATCTTAAAATTTGAGTTTTATCCCTGGGATTTTACACGCTTTGAAAAAATCACTGATCGCACCATCTCCACGGCCACCACATCCAATCAATCTTACTTTGACTAGAAAAAGCGAATTTTATATAATAGTTTTTTAGAGATGTCTTAAATTGACGTTATTTTAATGAATTTCAATGTTTGTTTTCTATATAAAATCAAAATATTTTATTTAGAACTTGTGAACACCTGTTTAATAAAAAATTTTAACTTCTAAAAATTACCGCTTTTTCTTTTTATTTTCTACAGAATTCTAATTCTGTCTTTTGAATGACTATTATGCCAGCAACATAAAATTATTTAATAATCTGAAAGTTTCAAAAAATTTATTAAATTTTCAATTTTCAGCAATTTGAAAAAAATGTGTTTTCAATTGAAATGTACATATTTCAAAAAGGCAGAAAGCGAATATATTAATAGATTTAGGTGTCTTAATTTGTATTTTTAATGAATTTTTCACATATTTATGTTTTTATATACTAAATACTTCATTAGTTGTGAAACCTGTTTTAATAAAAAATTTAAACCTCTAAAATTACGCTTTTTCTTAAAAATTTATCACATTACAAAATATTTAGTAATTTACATTAAAGAGGAAGGAAAGAATTTAGTGATCTGTTAATTACAGTAATCTTAAAATTGAGTTTTTAAACGGTATTTTCAGCAGTTCAGCATATGAAAAATAATGTGTTGACTGAATGCAATTTTTTACAAAAATGAATGCATGATTTTTTATTAAAAGTTTTAAGAGTGTCTTAAATTGACTTTTGTAATTAAAATTTCAATATTTGTTTTTATATTTATCCAAAATATTTCATTAGTTGTGAAAACACCTGTTTTAATAAATAAAATCTTAAACCTTATCTAAAATAATTCTCTTTTTAATAAATTTTCACATTACAATTTAGAAAACACTTAGAAGTACGATTTTTCCTAAATTTAACATTATGAAATTAACTTTTGGTATATAAATCTGAAAATATGAATTTTTTAAAAACGGGATTTGAAAAAATAATGTGTTTCCATTGAAATGCAATTTCAAAAAAGCAGTAGCGAATTTATTAATAGTTTCAACTTGCCATCCATTTCTCATTGTCCGTATGCTCCTATCAATATTTGTATTTTATGTCTTTCATACCCAAATATTATTATTCTTTACTTGTGTATAACCTGTTTTAAAGAAAAAATTCTAAAAACTGCTTTCAATTTTTATTCTTGCTCTAAACTTTTTATATAATTGACATTACAAATTTGAAACTCTTAAAAGTACGATTTTATTCACTAATTTCAAACATTTGATTAATTTGTTATAAATCTTAAATACAGTGGTCATGTTTAATATGTTTAGGCACTTAACGTAGCAGGCGGATCGGTCAGAGAGAATAGGTGTTGTACGGTATACGGCGAGTTCTGTGTAGGGAGTGAGAGTGAGTGAGGTATATATATATATTATATATAGTATATATAATAATATATATATATAATATTATAATATAATTATATATTATATATATATAATATAGTGTATAAGATGCGTGAGGATGAGTTTGAGACGTCATAATTCTAAGCATGCCTCGTGTACCACTTAGTTAGTGTGGTTGCTATCCGAGATGACACTGTATACTTCTAACACATTGTTCTGCAAAGTGTAAGTCTATCGGTGGGAATCGCAGGGGCGTCAATTCTCGCATACAAATGGAATAACAGCAGATGAAGTATAGTGAGGCCGGCATTGTGAGGCTTCACTATTCGCGACTAGGGGGGGCCGGCTCCGAAGATAAAATCGGCGGAGTGTTCGGTATAATAAATAAGGGTTAATATACCTAAATTATATAATAATATATATATATTATTATATATAATATATATATATATATACATATATATATATATAGTAATATATGTGTGTGTGTGTGTGTGTGTGTAGGTGTGTGTGTGTGTGTGTGTGTAGGTGTGTGTGTGTTCTCTAAATGTATAATAAATTGTTTGCTAGGCATTTACGTCAACACAGCTGCTCCTGCTTCTTTGAGCTCAGTGGAGAAATAGGTTTTATTAGTACACCTTTTTGTGCACTGATCAGATATGGATGACAATGGTGACATCGGTAGCATCAACAGTGAAGTAGCGTATGGAGGGGGTTGAAGGAGGGTGTTTCATAACTCCCAGAACTTCTGTAGGGAGTAAGGGAGGGTGTTGGGGAATAATATTAACATCCCATAGTGTCCTACAGTGGATGGGGTTAAAGGTGGGTGTCTGAGAACTCTCAGAACTTCTGTAGGAGGTAAAGGAGGGAGTTTTGAATAATATTAACAATCTATAGTGTCCTATAGTGGAGGGGGGTTTGAAGGTGGGTGTCTCAAAACTCTTAGCACTTCTGTAGGAGGGAGTAAGGGAGGGAGAGGAAGTGAAGAAAAAATGTGTCTAGTAATTACTTTTACTTCTTTTTGTCCTTATTGTTCTTAGGATGGAAAAAATATGTAAATCTCAAAGTTATTTATCGTTATTTTTTTATTTTTGCATCAAACAAAGGAGTGAAAGAAACCGTCCGCCATCTTTGTTTTAATATATATAATTGTTTATTTTCTTTTATTTCTTTTACTGACGCTTAGTATGCAAATTTATGGTATATTTCACAGAACCTATATAATATATATATATATATAATACTTTAAATATTATATTATATAGTATATATATTATATATATTACAGAATATATATATAATATATATATATATATATATATATATATAATATATAAAGTATATATATATATTATAAATATAATTATTATATATCATATATATATATATATATAATATATTATATAAAGTAAGACTTAAATAGCTCTCCTTTTGAGCTAAGTGTTGTAAAGTTGTCTTGAAGTTGGAAACTCTCTCTCTCTCTCTCCTCTCTCTCTCTCTCTCTCTCTCTCTCTCTCTCTCTCTCTTCCTCTCTCTTTCCTCTCTACTCTACTCTCTCTCTCTCTCTCTCTCTCTCTCTCTCTCGGAAAGACAAAAGGAGAAATACAATTTTGGACTTGTGTTTTGGCATCGCTGGACACTGACATATGTTTCTTTATGTTTCACAATTCATCGTTCAAAATCTCGTTTTAAATTCCTTTTTTTTTTTTCTTAACTTCATCTTTTTCTTAACATAACGTTCACTTTCGTAAATCCTTCAGTTTTCTTCTTAGCACAAAAAAATACGAAAAAGAATAAAAATACTAACGAAAGACTAAGAAATATAAAAAAAGTTTGCCCCTTTTTTTTCCTCTCTCCCTCTCTCCCTCTCTCTCTCTCTCCCTTCTCTCACATTGTCAGATATTTTTCCTCTTTGTAAACTGAGTCTCTTAGTGGCTGAAAAATGGTCCAGAAATGATGAAAGATTAAGGCAGAGTCTGTCTGCTCCGTAGCGATAAATCATCTTCTCTCACAGTCTTCCCTGCCAAAAGCGTCGCAAAGAAAACGAATCGTTCTGTTTCGAGGGCAGACTTTCACAAAACTGTGAAATTGATATAGCCCAACTACGCTTTCCAACATATTTCTTCTTCTTCTTCTCCTTCTTTTTCTCACTTTTGTTTTTGTTCTTATTCATTTTTTATCTTTTTCTTTCTTTCTTCTTCCTCCAGTTCGTTTTTGTCCTTTTTCTTCTTCTTCTTCTTTGTTGTTGTTGTTGTTGTTGTTGTTTCTTTCTCTTCTTCTTCTTCTTCTTCTTCTTTCCTTCTATCTTCATTCTTACCATTCTGTTTTTCTTCATTTTTTTGTTTCCACCGTTTCTTTCTTGTCTTCTGCCATTTTCTTTTTCGTTACTTTCTTCAATTTTTTGTTTTTCCCTCCTATCTTTCTTTCCACTTTATTGTTACGAAA
Organism: Trachelipus rathkii; assembly: GCA_015478945.1. NCBI lineage: Eukaryota > Metazoa > Arthropoda > Malacostraca > Isopoda > Trachelipodidae > Trachelipus > Trachelipus rathkii. The sequence goes on from JABUQX010098982.1 coordinate 17,435, forward strand.
AGTGTCTTCTTCGTCTTTCTTTTTTTTTTTTTTTTTTTCTTTCTTTCTTCTTCTTCTTCTTCTTCTTCTTCTTCTTCTCTTCTTCTTCTTCTTCTTCTTTTTTTTTTTCCTTTCTTTCCTTCTTCTTCTTCTTCTTCTTCTTCTTCTTCTTCTTCTTCTTTCTTCTTCTTCTTCTCTTCCTTACTTACTTATTCTTCCTCTTCTTCCATACTTTGATTCTTCCTCTTCTTCCAAACTTTGATTCTTCTTTCTCTTCCAATCTTTGCTTCTTCCTCTTCTTCAACTTTGGTTTTTCCTCTTCTTCTACATTTTCGTTCTTCTGCTTCTTCTTCTAATTTTTGTTTTTCATTCTCTTTATCATCATTTTTGTTCCTTATATCAAATATTTTTGGATTCCTTTTTCTTTCTTTGCAATTTCTATGCAACTTTTGTATTTTCTTTTCTTCTTCTTCCTTAGTTTCTTTACTTATTCTAATTTTTCCTTCTTCTTATCTTCTTTCCTTCTTCTTGCTTCAATTCTCACGTATTCACCACTCATCATATTCTCTTCTTATTATATTTAATGCTAATTATTTAATGTTATATTTATTAATATTAAATATTGATTAAATTGATTTTTTTTTTTATATATATTATTATATATTTTGTAATTACTATTTTTATTATTAATTATTAATTCTCTTTTATTATTATTTCCTCTTTCTTTTTTTTTCTTTAATATTCCTTTTTTTCTCTTCTATTTTATTTACTTTTTATTTATTAATCATAATATTTTCTTTTCTTCATATTTAATATTATAATATAGATTTTTTATATATTATGATATATTTTAGTATTATATATATATATTATTATATTATATATATATATATATATAATATATTATACAGAGTATATATATATTTATTCTAAAAATGCATATTATCAAAAAAATAAAAAACATGCAACTTAAAGCCAAGTAAATAAGTGCAATTACAAATTACTTGTATTTTTCGGGTTCGGCGACTATTAATTTTATGAGCATTTTTTTTTTTTTTTAAAAATAAAAGTATTGTTAAATCCTTTTTTATCAGAGAAATATTTCTTTTCGCTTTTCTTTTTATTTAACAATATATAAAATAAATATAAAATAATATAATATCTAATATTTATGAAATAATATTTATGATGTATATAAAAGTATATATAATTAATAAAATTATAATTATTTTCTAATATAAAACTAAAATTGCAAATATTGCAAATATTATAGTATATATATATATATAATAATTATATATATACATATATATATATATATAGTATATATAGTATTATATATATAAATTTATTAATTAGTATATATATATATTATATGTAATAATAATATAATATATATATATAATAATATAGATGTGGGTGTGTGGTGTGTGTGTGTGTGTGTTGGTTGTTGATTTTGATTGTGTGATATTTCAAGCTTCGGTTACATTGCAACATTTTTTGTTTTCAAACGATTTTCGTTTTTATTAATTATATTATTATGTTATAATATGTATATATATTTTTTTTATTTTTTATTTAGAATATTTTAAAACTTGTAGATTGTAAATAAACATTTTGAAAATTATGAACAATTTAAGCTGTCTTAAAGTCGTATACAAATTATAGATTAGAATGTTTTATACACTCAAAAAGACCTCAACCCACATTTTAGAATGAAACTGCGCATGCGTTGCAATATGCGAGTCTGAGTGTTGCCATCAACCTCTTTTTTTTTTTTTTAGTTGGATAGAAATTTCGATTTTTTTTCTTTTTTTTTCTTATTTTTAATCTAGTAAGCATTTGTATTCAACACAATTTGTATGTATTTCTCTCTTTTTTATTATTCTTTGAACATGAAAACAAAAGAGAAAAGGAGAGAGAGAACTTATTATTCTAGAGCCGAATGAATAATAAAACTGTCTGACAAGAAGGTCTAATCACCGCCATTCGCTTATGAAGAACGAGCAGTTTATAACTCAGCTACAATTATAATGATTATACGGTAAGATAGTTGGCTTTCTTTAATAATAAAAGACATGTTGGAAGATGGGGTAATACCAGGTTTGGTTAACATAGATAACAAATCTTATGTAAACAAAAAGGGCTTAAATCATTAGCAATCCACTATTACCCGACAGAAAATAAGTGTGTAGTTACGATTCTGATTTATTAATATGGAGCTTATCTTTATATATACACATACACGTATATATTAAAAACAGAACTAAATTATCTTCTTGTGAATGGAAACGAAAAGAAGATGCATGATAAAGTCAGCAGTTTATTCATCATTTGGTACTGTATTTATATATAATTTTTGGACTTGTAATCTACACATCATACACCGAACTTTATATTCATGGATATACACAAATGTATATATATAAAACATAATACATATATTTATACAATTTTCGCTGTACTTATATACAATTTTAACCGTCATCTTGTTGCTATTATATATATATATATATATATATATATATGTTATATATATATATAGTATATATAGTATATATATATATATATATATATATATATATAT
>JABUQX010098982.1:25000-40000 GCA_015478945.1 Trachelipus rathkii
ATAAATATAAAGCAATAAAGGTTAGTCTAGAGTCAGTGGATTCCAACATTTAGTCTTCATCCACAGAGCAAATTAAAAGATTTAAAAAATTTTAGGCGAGCCACTAATAACATATACCATATATAATATATATATATATATATATATATATATATTATATATATATAGTATATATATATATATATATATATATATATATATATATATATTAAAGTTGCATAATAACCAAGCAAAAACTATGAACTTTCAAGGAACTTTATATATTATGTTCGAATATATGTTGGATCTAAAAATTTCGTATTTATTTTTTTTTTTTTTAACATTTTTATTCATCGAAATAAAAAGTTTTTTCCCCATTTAGGGGGGCTCGAGCCGAGCGGGGGAACAAAGGGGGGAGATCCTCCCGGTCCGTCCACCGGACAGGCGAGAGACCCCGACTTCCTGCCATCTCTGCGGTTTACCCTATGGTATCCTTTTAGTTAAAGTAATACGATAGTGTAAAGCGAATTAAAATATTCTTTTTTACTAAAATTAATACCATACGGTAAACGGCAAAGATGGCAGGAACGGGGTCTCTCGGCCTCCCAAAAATTTGTCGATCTCTTATATTTTGCTACACAGGGCCGGAATTGCAAGCCTTGGTGTCAATGGCTAAGCAAACAAGGCTTAACAAATATTATCTAATTCTAGACTTACCTTCACTTGCATCTTCTCGTGCTTCATCACCTGTTCCTGTTTTCAAAAAACGTAGAGAATCAGTTATGCGCTATCTTGGGCTAGCTTTCAAAATCGCCGTTTCTATTTTTGGCAAAACCATAGATTTTTCAGCTGACACTGGCGCAAGTATAGCAGCTCTTCCTGTATCAATGGCACGTAATTTTTCTCTTTCTCCTACCGCAGTTTCATGTGCTGCAGCAAATAATACTCCTATTAAGTGTTATGGTGAACTTACAGCATTTTTTACGTTACCATCTCTTCGACGCGAGTTTCAATGGACCTTTCTTGTTAGACATATCCAACCCCCTCGTTTCATGTGCTTCTGGATTTCTTCCATCATTTTAAATTAATTTTGGATTGTGGCCAAAAACTCATTTTATATTCTACTACGAACCCTCAGGCTCCTATTCGAATTCTAAATGGTTCCGTACCATCTCCCATTTTTAATACATTTCCTTCTCAACTTTCCTTCTCAAATAACTCAACTTTTGGAGAACTTTCCATCTCTTACCTCACCTGTCAATCCCTTACAAAATTCTGAGTATAAATCTAAAAATTTTCATCGTATAGAAACAAGTGCGCTCCTCCTGTTTATGCTAAATTTCGTCTACTAACAGAGGATAAATTACAGTTGCAAAAACTGAGTTTAATACTCTCTTAAAAGCTGGTATTATTCGTCCTTCTAAATCCCCCTGGTCGTCACCTCGCTCCTAAAAAAGCTCCAGGTGAATGGTGTCCATGTGGTGATTTAAGAACTTTAAATTCTGTGACAAAACCAGATCGTTATCCTCTCCCATATATTAACAGTTTGTCTTATAAACTTCATAATACGCAAGTATGCAGCAAAATAGATCTTATCTGAGCATATCATCAGATCCCTATTCATCCAGAAGACATAGAAAAGACGGCCATTACGACCCCTTTTGGTCTTTTTGAGGTTGTTTCTATGCTTTTTGGTCTTCGTAATGCTGGAGCTACTTTCCAACGCTTTATGGATTCAATATTTCGAGATATTCCTTTTGTTTTTGTGTATCTGGATGACTTATTAATTTTCTCAGAGAATCAAGAACAACACAAAGAACATTTGCATCAAATATTTCAAATTTTACATGATAACCACCTTCGTATTTCTGTTCCTAAATGTTTATTTATGCAATCATCTCTAGACCTTTTAGGTTATCATATTTCTTTCCATGGTCTTACTTAGTACACCTAATTCTAAAAAGTCTGAAATTTCCGCCTATCCTATGTCAACTGACTATTTTAGTCTTCGTCGTTTTTTTGGTATGGTAGGATATTATCTTCGTTTGATTCCTAATTTTGCTGATTTAGTTTATCCACTTTTGGAATTAGCCAAGCTTTGTCCTAACAAATCTAGTTCTCTTTCTTGGTCTCCGGAAGCCTCTAAAGCATTTCAGGAAATTAAAATTGCCATAACTGACGCAGGCAGCTCTCCAATTCTCTCATCCAGATGTCCACTCATGCTCCAACTGGTCACTGACCTTTCTCAGTCGCCATTGGAAGCTGCACTACATCAAAGATGATTGATGGTGAACCAATACTATTGATTTTCACAGCAAGAAATTTAACTTCAGCATATTTTGCTGTACTTCATTTTAAGCACTTTTTAGAAGGTTAAAATGTCTTTCTATGTACGGATCACAAAACTCTTGTGTCCCCTTCTTATAGCAGAAATCCAGAAAGAGCCATCGCCAGAAAAAGATGTCTTTCCTCATCTTGGAGTACGTCTTTCAGCCTTATATATTAAAGGGTTCAGATAACGTCGTGGCTGATGCTTTATCACGTTCAATATCATCTACTTCCATTGATCCAGTTGATCTTGCTGCTATAGCACGGTCACAAGATACTAAATGAATAACTACTAAACTTACAATGCAAAAGCTTCCATGTTTCCCCTTTATGACGACTCAAATATGATGGTGTTACCTAACTACTGCCTATCCTCTACTTCTTTCCTAAGCAGAATCGTCACGAAGTTTTTCAAGATCCCCATAGTAATGTCTCATCCAGGTGTCAGAGTTCTCTTCGACTAGGGAAGACGGCACTACTTTTTGGCATAATATGAAAAAGAATTTAAGACATTCGTGTATTGACTCAAGCTTGTTTTCAATGCCGAAATTTTAAAATTCATCGCCTAATAAAGGCATCCGTTGTTCATTGAAATTTTTTCCCAGCATTTTGAAACTATACACATTGATATTGTGAGGACCTTACCAACAACTTCAACTCTAGAATGTTTGATAGCATTTCGATAATCTCTTCTCACTTGTTAGATCGAATACAAAGATGGATGGAAACTTTTCCTGTTCAAAACACCACTGTAAAATCGGTTTCTTACGCTTTCTTACAATGGATATCTCGATTCGGCTTGCCGTTATATGTCGTCACGGATCGCGGACCTTAGTTTGAAAGTGAATTTTTCCCAGAACTATCTTCCTTGATTGGTTTTCATCGACTTACCCCGCCCAAGCAAATGGAAAAATCGAAAGAAACTGCAATCATGGCTAGAAAAACAGATTGGTTACTCTCTTTGCCTATAATCCTCTTTAGCATTCGCTATATTAGTAATGATTCAGGATATTCCCCTTTTCAAGCTGTCATAGGAAAAACACCTTTACTACCTGCAGATCTCTTTATTTCAAACCCTTCTTCACTACACGAATTTGAAGTATTTATGAAAAAATTTATCGCAGAATGAAAGAACTTGATTTCAGGCAATCTCCACCTTTACATATGTCACGAGATGTTTCTTACATACCCAAAGCTTTAAAAACATGCACATATGTTTACGAACGTGTCGATCGAATCAAGAAGGCATTAGAAGCTCCTTATACCGGACCTTTCCTTGTAATTCAACGATTCGATCGATGTTTTAAGCTACAATACCCAACAGGAAGAACTGATTTGGTCTTTATTGACCGCCTAAAACCTGCATATTTGCCCCCTGTAATGAACTCAGATGTTCCTCAACAAGACGGCCCTTCGACATCTTCATATATTTTACCGCAAGATTATCCTTCAACATCATCTGAAGTCCCAGCACAATCAGTGCCGACAGAAGAAGAACCTCCTTTACAAAGAAACCCAAGGCGTCAAGTAACATTCTTCAAGCAAACTTATGTGAAATATTTTTAATATGCATAATTATTTGTAACATTTTGTATTTTTATGCATTCAAATATTTGTATGTATGCTTATATCTAACGGATATAATCATATATGCCTATATTTGAATGTACCTTTCATTTTTTGTATAACATTCTTATATTTTTATGTTTTCAAATACTAGTATGTATGTATGTTTAGATCTTCGGATGTAATCAGATATGCTTATATTTGAATATACTTTGCATTTCATGTATAATATTTTTTGCATTCAAATGTTTGTATGTATGCTTATATCTAACGGATATAGTCAGATATGCTTGCATTTGAATGTACTTTTCACTTTATGTAGATATTTTATTTATTACTTTTACCTCATTGCAATGTTTTGTACAAATATGCATGCATTTGAATGATGGTTACCTTTTATGTATTATATACCTATTATAATATACCTTATCAGTCCGTGTTTAGCATGGGAAGTGATGTAGTGTCTTAACTATAAGTAATTGTAAAAATTATAAAATTGTATTTGTGTTCGTACTTATGTCAATGTTTTCTTTCATAAGTAGGATTTTAGCATAAGTACGAAAGAGTACCTCAATCAAAAGGAATCATTGTTTCTACTTGTTGAATAAATCATTTTATATTATTCTCTTCGACTCACTTCACTTCATTCTCTCACTCCTCTCACAAGAAAATCAAGATACAAGAAATTCCAATCTCAGAAAGTGAGTTAAACTTCAGGCTACGTCCGTGACAGCAGATCATCACAAAAATTTAAGAAACAGAATTGTGAGAAAGGACGAAAACGCCGACCAAGCCCAAGACTGTTTTCTCGAGTGAACGAGAGAGAAAAGAAAGAGTACCTCAATCAAAGGAATCATTGTTTCTACTTGTTGAATAAATCATTTTATATTTTTGGATTTTATAATCTAGTAGTAATCTTGTATTACTAAATATTAAAGAGATAACTAATGGGAACTTTGTTTCCTTTTTAAAAAGAGATAATACGGAAACCTTAAGTTTGCAGACTTACATTCCTGCCATTCATAAAGAAATAAGCTTGAAACTTAAAGTTTCTACCAAAGAACTTCTTTCTGCTTTCCACAAAAAGATAATTTACTGCAGAACTTTGTCCTGCTCCTCCATAAAGAAATAATTGCGAAACTCAGCGTTTCGTTGTTGCTGGTGTGTGGTTGGTGAACCAAAATTTTAAATACTCATCTTTAACTTATATAGTGCGTTGCTATCAGAAGAGGCCACGTCCACCTTCAAGCAACAGCCATCCACTATATATATCACGTCCCCAATGATATCTTGTTAAAAATGGCGATAATAGTTAAGTTTAGTGTAATTAAAAAATTGATTTTTTTAAAAAATTAAATCGATGTTTTGAAATGAGTATGAAGCAGCGTTTGCAACGTGTTGTTAATTAAAATAAATTTGCCAACAATGATATCTTGTTAAAAATGGCGATATTAGTTGAGTTTAGTGTATTAAAAAAAGATATTCATTTCTTTTTACGTTCGAAAAATAAGTAAGGTTATGATAAGTTTTGTTAAATAGACATTTTCTGTGTATTCTTAACAAAACTTATTATAACCTAAACTTAATGGGTCCTAAACCGAATTTAAACATAATAAAAAATTCGGTACAGGGAATATATATATATATATATATATATATATATATATATATATAGTATTATATATATATTATATATATATATATATATATATATATATATATATGCAAGAGATTTGGCAGCGGTTTTTTATTCCTCTTACAAAGGACCGAAATATATATTAAACAAAAAAAGATAATAGGAAAAAAATATCAATATTTCGTCAGATTACGCTAATCTCAATTATTGCCAAAATGATTTTAACAGGATTGTTTATGGTTCATGTTAAAATTATATTTTAAATTATTTTCAATAAACAAACTGGTACTTTTTCGTTATAGGGCCGAAATAGTATTTTATTTATTTATTTTTTAATGTTAAAACCTTGTAAATTTATTTAAAAAAAATATTTTGCAAAAAAGAAAAGAAAAATTAAAGAATATATCATTATACATTCGAGCATCTTTATTATAATACGACTAAAGACTCAAGTTTTGTATAAATGTACTGCATGGATAGACGAGGGCCATCCTGAAGGAGGAGGTATGCGACTGGAGAATACAGAAGAGCTGTGTTCATTGAGAGAACGAGAGTGATGCAACAGTTCGACGGCTGGAAAGAGATTGGATAGTTAATGAGGGTAAGAGAGTTGGCAAGTCGAAAAGCCCTAGACTCTACCTAAAAGCCCTAGACTCTACCTAAAAGCCCTAGACTCTACCTATTCAAGGAGCCAGACTTAGGACGAACAGCGCTTCCACTAGGTTAGATTAGATTGTTAGGATGGTGTCCTATATTGAGGCCATTTATCACTGCGACCCAGGCAGATCTTTCGTGGCATGTCCTTAGCTATTAAAACTCCTGATCGTAAGGTTCTGCAGAAACTCCCAGATTGTTCTAAGAAAGGAGTTTTTGATGTCGTTGAGTTTTAATGTATATCTGTTTGCCAGCATCAATGTCTCTGCAAGATGAACGTTTAACAGTTACGTAAGATGTGTGTTTTGCCTTTTCCACTGCTTCATGGCAGTAGTGACATGAAGCAGTTTCCACTTTTCCCATATATATTTTTTAAAAAAAATTTATATTTAAATATTTTAAAATTTATAATTAAAAAAAAAATAAAAAATTAAAAAAAAAAATAATTTATATTATAAAAAAATAAAAAATTTTATATATATAATATATATAATATATTATATTATATATATAAATATATATATAATATATATATATATATATTATATAGATATGTATATATATATATATATATATATACTATATATAATGATATATATAAAATATATATATATATTATATATATATATATATATATATATATATATATATATATATATATAATATATATATATATATATATATATAGAATAATATATTATATATATATATAATTATATATATTTGATCGGACTGGTCCATGGCTAGCCAAAAGTCAAATCAAGAGTCTTATCTCGGACCTGCTCAGAGTAAACATTTCTTTTGCCTTTCTCGAAGGGCCAACCAGAATCTTCGCTTGTCTGGGACCAGGTACGTGTGTCCTATAATTGTTAATGTCTCGGTGTTACCATTGTATTAGCCGTACTTTCATTTGACCTTCTGAAATGCCACAGAAGGGTTCCGGACTCATTAGGGTGGTCTCTGTCCCTTTCTTAGCGAGATAATCAGCTTCTTAATTGCCTGGTATGCCCTGTGCCCCGGTACCCATTGAGTGATTCCATTATGTTGAGACAGCTGATGCAGAATGGATTGGCATTTCCAGACTATTTTTGACTCGCAACTGTACGAGTTTAAAGCTCAAATAACTGACAGGCCATTGGCACAACAATTTTTTTTTCAATTTCTTTGTTTAGATTTAATCGGGTACATACATATCTTTATGACATAAACTTCAGCTTGAAAGATGATGGAAAAGTTCCCAGGGCCATAATATATTTACAGTTAGGTCCAACCTTTGGCCACCATACGAGTGAGCGATAGATGATTATAGGTCTCACATCAGTTAAATACATCCAATGAATCATATTTGGTTTCAGCCATGTCTTGTCAAGCATTTTTAGGTACGTCCACACGTTCACTGTTCCTTTTGTGCGAGTTTCACATTAGTTTTTGATCCAGAATTATTTCCATATATTTAGCCACAGTGGAGTGATTAATAGATTCCACCAATCATGCGAGTCACATAATTTAGCATTCTCCTCTTGGTAATTATGACCGTTTTGCTTGGATTGATATCTAGATCTCTGTCTAGACACCATTTTTAGGGTATGTTGCACTAGTTTCATTAGAATCTGCATGCTTACCTTTAATGATAATTACAAGATCATCAGAATATCCTTGCACCTCAAACCCTGACTCACTAAGTCTCGTGAGATCATCAATCACCATGGTCGATAAAAGAGGTAGCAGCACCACCCCTTGTGGGTTCCCCCTTCATAGCCGTTTCAACGATTGATTCAAACCTGATGTGTATGTGGTCAAAATGAGACCATCAGACACATTCCAGTTTAAAACATGTACTAAAAAGAACATTAGCCAAGATTAAACCTAAAACCTCCTGTCTCCTTGAAGTAAATAAATCTCGGTTTGTTACCCACATTCATAACATCAATACATAATGACTTAAGAATTCAACAACTCAAACACTAACCTCTATCCCACAGGGTATGATGGTCATTTGCATCACACCCCACAATTAACCCAGCGTTTGTGCTGTTGATAGAATTGAGCAAGTCTTTTAACTTCAATTTGGAAGCACTTCAATAGATCACAGAAGTTGGCATAGGTAATTACAGTCACTTGTCTAACCTGCGTGGTTTGCACCTCCATTAAGGCCACTGCCAGGTCCTAGTGATAAACTCTGGAATAGAAAAAGTATTAATTCCACTGCCGAGAACAACAGCGGTTCACGGCATGTTATGCTCACAACAGTAGATTAGTTTACTTGCCTTGTCTGGTATTCGTTTGAATCTTTCCTTCTCATCACCAATCGCTCTGTATGAGGCCTACATTTTAAACCTCTCACATACAATAATCTGGACGATGGCTTACGTCGGTCTTTCCATGATGGAAATTGATATGAAGGTATGTATCTTAGTTTCCCATTTATCTCCATTACTTCAATTTCTATTAGGGTCCATGAGTATGTTCCCCAATCTAGTCGATATTCTTCAACTGGCTCCCACACTCGATACTCGCTCTGACGGATTTGGCTTTCCCGGTTGGCTGAATCCCCGAAGTTGACGCCTTTCTTGGTCAACTGAGGCCTTTGCTTCTAAACCCAGGGTGCTTTTTGCTCTCTGTGATTTCTTATGGATCATTTTCTTCGCCACTATAGTGCCTCCCCCTCGCTCCTAGCTGGGATAGGTAGGGACTTCCCATTAAGTCGGACCCGAATGAATTTATAGCCGAGATCGTAGTTGATCTCATTTGAGTTTCGAATGCTCGTCCGCCGAGAGAATCATATGTGGTGCCTCACCTCTGTCCTCTCTCCTTAGGATTCTTGCCCATATAAAGTCCCAAATAGTGGCTTAACAGCAGAAGGGTTGAAGGTCCTAAGGAGGGAGGACAGAGGTGAGGCACCACATATGATTCTCTGTCCTCCCTCATTAGGACCTTCAACCCTTCTGCTTTTAAGCCATTATTTTGGGACCTTATATGGGTAAGAGTCCTTTCATTATTTTTCCTTTATTGCGAAGAGACCAAGCAGAGCTATGGATCGAGGGACATCATCTCCCTCTACTGCCCTAATATCAGGTCCCTCCCATGGCTTTAGCCGGCCAATAGTGAGCTTCAGCCATTTGGCTGTGCCATCATCACCACAGTTAAGCAACAACCAGCCTGGTTTGAAAGTATATGAACCATGAACCCTTGGCATTATATTACAGCCATATGGCTCCCCAATTCTGTTAAAGATAGCCTCCTGAATTGTATTTAATTGATCCACTGACAGGAGTTTCTCAATTAAGAATAGTTTTTGATAACTATTCTTATGTTGACTTGTCTACGATCGTGGCCTGGAGCAGTGTAAGGACTTTCGCCCCCTCCACTTTTTCGCAACCCTAGATATTTTAACAGCCCCCTTTTGAGTATAGTAACTTTGCCGCGCTCTCTTTTCGCGGTCCAATGGGCATAGGAAATAGTTTACAAGCCTCTAAAGGATCGTATCCATTTTTACGTTACTTTTAAATCTTATTGGCCGCACCCGAGAGGCGCGGAGATGCTAGGAGGAGCCTTGTACACATTTCAAAATTTCGACTGATTCGTCCCAAAAGGAGACATTGGACGACAAAGAGTCTCCTGCTGCCCCTGCCAGAGAATGTTAGTCCCTTATTAGTTGGTGTTTCAGGAGATTTGTAGAGGCCCAGGGGTCTCTAAGATTGACGCACTTTATAAGTTCTCCCCTATAAAGGGTTAATGACAATATCTGGAAGATATGGAATAGGTGAGGAAGCGTTCGATCCTTTATTTTTGCGAGAAGGCTACATTTAAACAGGAGGTTGCCAGGTATCCAAAGTCCACATACATAAGACAGAACTTTTTTTCGACCATACATCCATCAGCATACGCTGTTCCACCTTGGATTGGTAGGGGGCGACATTTTGTTTCCTTCAAAGAGACTACTGCTCCCCGAGGGTAACAGATCTTCTAGCAAAATCCCAAGCAATTTTTGAGTCGAATTAATCCACGACAAGGAGGGAGCCTTATATTAATGATAATGCAAGCCCCTGAAATGGAAGGGACAAAGTTCCCATACAGAGGAAGCAACTAGGATGGTGAGTTGTTATTCTGAACGCGCCTCAGAAATCCAAATTCTTAGAAGCTTGTTAAGCGCTAAGCGAAATAATATCCATCCAAGAAAGATACGATAAAAGGATATATCAATTAAGAACAGAATGTATGAGTTGTATGTTTCCGAAGATGTGTGGAAGCTTAATATCGAGTAGATATATAAATAAGCTGGGTTTTGAGGCATTAAAAGCAAACCTACTTTCTTTAAAAATACTACAGAGACACGAGAAAGATCAGACTAGTTGTCCCAAGGTCACATTCCTAGCGTTAACTATTTGGTGTTGAGTGGGTGAATTATCTTTCAAACCAAAATGAGTAATGTAATGATGAAAGGTGGAATAGTCGGCATAAGAGTGGATAGGAGACAAAGTGACCAATAGGGGAGATCGAACAGAAACCTGAGGAACATCACTTATGATAGATTTAAAGGATAAACAGTGGGCTCTACCACAGGAGCTATGAAACATCCAGAAAGGAAGTCAGAGAGAGAGAGAGAGAGAGAGAGAGAGAGAGAGAGAGAGAAAGAGAGAGAGAGATGAGAGAGAGAGAGAGAGAGAGAGAGAGAGAGAGAGAGAGAGAGAGAAGAATTGATGCTTCTGCGAGTGAATCCAAGTGGATCCTGAGTAGGTTCATTATGCGAAGCACTGAGCCGGAGCCGGAGCTGGAGCCGTATCTTGAAATAAACATAAAATAATCCAAGTGGGGTATCTTTCCCTATATTTAAGAACCCGTATAACCTGATTTTGCGGGTTTTAAGTTCCTGCGAGGTGTCTGAGAGCCCCCGGAGGGGGTCCCAGAAGAAACAAAACAAAAAGAACAGAGTGCATATCAAGGGAATGAGTCGGAGTCCGAGAAGGAGTCGGCCGTACTCCGGAGCAGAGTTGGAATGGAGGCTGTGTGAACTGAGACGGAGTAGAGCTGTGCTTAAGAGTAAAAATCTTGCACTCTGTGACAGAATCATGATATAGGGTCCAAATTTTTCATTAGTAATATTAAAAACAAATAGGCTATAGTGCCAATCTAAATCTGCACTGGGGCCAGGCTCTAAGCCTGTTTGCAGTAAATACTGAAATACGTAAATATAAAGGGAGAATAACTAGCAATACAAATTTATTTATTTTGTGACAGAATCATGATATTGGGATTATATATATTATATTTAATATTATATTATATTTATTATATATATATATATATATATAATATATATATATATATAATATATATATATATATATATATATTATATATATATATATATATATATATAATATATAATTATATATATATATATTTATTTCCAGTAAAGCTTTTCATTCTCTTTTATTTGATAGCAAGTGCCATCACACTAACATAGCGCAGTACATGGAATGTTTGCTTTTACACATTTGCACTTTGCACAAGCTACTCTACATGTACAGCGAAGAAGTTCCTTGCATGCATCACCTGCAGCAGGTAGACTTGTCCAGAGTGGTTGGTACACTGTATCAATCGCCTTGACATCTTTATGGAGCTTAACTTGTACATGATGTTCCTGATCGTGGTGTGAACTACTAGCTGGTTTCTCATCACTCACATTTTCTTCGAATTCAGGAACCATACGAGCTAACTCAGGGCCAGCTATCATCTATCTTCGTAACGCTACAGGTTCATTGGTAAGGCCTATGGCATCACCATCACCTTTTCATTATTTTGTTCGTGAGCCTGGTCTATCGAAATTGCAGAGAAGGGACGGTTGGTCTTGTGTACGACAAATTTGCCCTGTTTGAATGCTATTGCAATATTTGGGTGATTAGTTTGCACTTCAATCATGTCCTTGATGTGAACCGGTGGAATAATGTGTAGTCTAGTGCAAAGAACCATGGAGTTAACTTATCCAAAGACGCAACGTACAGATCGAAGTTAGCTTCCAACTCCATGGTTACCAACCAGCACTTAAACTGAAGAGATGTCCTACACATATTTATGCACCACATGTCCATTGGTTCAGCTCCTTCGATATTAGATGCGATGTATCTGTCATAGGCCTTGTGAAGTAGTATGTCTAGGCTAGCTATTGTAACCTGATGCGCGTAACGCGTTCGCGTAACATGTGAAACTTTAAGAAATAGTCCGCTACTCCACTGGTTGCGATAGCCGCGTTTACTAAGGCATCTGTCCAAGTTGCCCCTATTTCTGCAGCCTGCGCATTCCGTTGCGATGATACGTCATTGTATGGATGTGATTAAGTGTGCGGTTCAGGACATCAACAGCGGACAGAAGCCAGTCATTGCCTGTGATCAGCCACTCTTTGCCATTTGTAAACAAGTTCAATGAACTTGGCCAGAAATATACGGTGAATCTGAGATCGTTGATCCAAATTTTTTGTTTAACTATATAAACATGGCCGTGGGAGATTTATAGAGATCTTGTCTTATATAAAACCTTTCAAAGAAATATTCTTTATCCCCATGCTTGAACAGTTTCCTTCCACTAGTATTTTCTATTTTTAATATGTTTTAAATCCACTCTACATTTCCTAGCATTTATAATGTTAATAAATGTAGAGTGGGTTAAAAATATAGTGTAAAATAGAAAATGCTAGTGGAAGAAAATTGTTCAAGCATGGAGATAAAGAATATTTCTTTGAAAGATAAATAGTGACATCTGACAACTGTAATGTATATAAGAAACGGATAATCAAGACTCTACTCATTATACATCCAGTTGTTATACCTACAAGATGCATTTCCTACATCCTTCTAGTCCAGACTGTTGTAAAAGTGAATTGGACCACTTCTCTATGAATCCTACGAAGATAAGCGTAAGTGAAACCAATTTTGTCAGTATTAACCCTGTTCATTCAATTACCAACACCGATGTACCTCTTGAATTCAATATCCCCGGTACTTCAGATCAGTACCACGATCCATTCAATGTGTTTTTATACTTAAAAACAATATTAAAGAATAGCACTGGTTCAGATCTTCAATCATCCGACGACCACATAGTGTAATCATGTTCATACTTTTAGAACAATCTTGAATCAGGATCAGAGGCTAAACAGATGACGAAAGGCATTTATGCTGATTCGAAGTGTCTTCCGATAAGTTACAATTCTTTATTATTAATATATCAAATTTAGTGTTTGAATACCTTAAAGTACCAAGCAACCTTTGCGGCAGCATTTGCTACATCTTGCAGTGTTTATTTCTACATTGATTAACATAGAGAAATTTTAAAAATAGCATCCTTGGTGTTGGTTATGATTTGAATGCACAAAAGAAGTATATATTGCGTATATTTATGACATGAATAAAATACTACAAGGTGACAGTTCCGTTTGAAATGAAATGTAACTATAATTCAAGCAAAACCCCATGAATCCATCTTTTTTACCATTTATAATTCTGGATTGATTTACAGTTAAGAATTGAAAGAGATGGATTTTCTCATATAACTTCTGTTTAAGTATTATTATAGGCGCTGTATTGCTTTTACATAGACATGCCTTTTAAACTGCCATCGAAATAAACATTTTAAGTTGTAATTATAAGTTAGAGAGTAACAATAATTATTAGAGACGAAGTTAAGTTTTTATAGATTTTTTTCAACCAATCTATACAAGATAAGTTATTGAACATAAAAAAAAAATCAGAGAAATAATATTTAATAAAATAATCTGGTTAGATGATCATATTTTGACAATCTTACACGTGCTGTATATGTTAAAACCTATATATTATCTTTTGTTGTTAATGATATTGTAAGTTTCAACTTCTACGAAGTTCAGTCTCCTTCAACGGAAAGTTAAAACCGCTAGTTTAATTCCCAGGTTTTATCAGTGATCAAGGATTGTGCGTTGGTCTTTGAGAGGAAGTCAAAATTAAATCAATTCTTGACCACTCATTAGTTTTATTAAGATGTGATTCAAGCTTTTATTTCCGAAATATTTTAAGTATACCATAGGTTTCTCTGCTTTACCTTTAATACATTTAACATTTACATTTCAAACTAACTGTTAGCCAAAATATAATAAGATTTTTTTTGTAAAGCTGCGTATTTGAATTCCATCTCATGCATGGTTACATTAGGGAAATCATTTAGAAGACATTGTGAAGACTGCATAATTGATTTTAACTAAAAAAAATTTAATCCTCAGGTCTCTTATTATTTATTTTATTAGTAAATATAAAGCTTCATGAATTGTTTGAGCAGAAACCTGGATATGAGATCAGAAACACCAAAGCACAGTCAACTATATAAGACAATAAAATATTGTATTAGTAGAGGTCATTCCATTAAAAGATCGTATATCATTTAAGAACAATGAAAAAAAAAGGTATTGACAACTAACTTACTACCCACCCAAGTCTATTTCTCAGTTTCGTTCAGAGTGCTAATTTCTTTGAAAGGTATTGGAAACCACTTTGTGAAGGCATAAATGCAACTGGTCTTAAAATATACCGAATTTATTGATTTTATTGATAAATAAATAAAAATTAAAAAAAAAGTTGTTAATTTTAGTTACTTTCCTAGTATACAAACCGTCAAAAAAATCGTTTAAAAAAAACTGTCATACTTTTTACTTTTAAGAAAATGAAAAAGTAATAAGTAACTAATTTTAAAAATATAAAAGTTACGAACGCAAACTGAACGCTTTAATCATAAATGCAACACTGAAGTCACGAAGTGAATAATAAATATACAGAGTAGGCGTACGATGACAGATTATAAAAAAAAATATTA
>JABUQX010098982.1:45000-55371 GCA_015478945.1 Trachelipus rathkii
TTATTTGCCTTTAAATAAGTGATTTGATTTAAATTTAAAGATCTAGTAAAAAGTTAAAACTTAAACATTTTCAAAAATCGCATGCGCAAAAAGTTGCGCCACAAGTTCGAAAAGCTAGATCACCTGGGCATATTAATAGGAAGTTCCAATAGTGCTGAATTGGTTTCTTGTTATATTCTTTTTATAATAATCGACGTTTTTGATATTGATCAATTATTTAAAATCGATTAATATCGATTGTAATATCGTATTTTTCAATAATCGATATTTTTATCGATTAGTAAACTATATTCAAAGTGTGTTTAACGCATTTAGAAAAATCGGTTTATTAAGGCTAAATTTTTGTAATATAATTAATTTTAATTCATTAATGTTTTGTAAAGTAAATAAAGTAAATAATATAGCTGTGTGGTTGCACTGCCTGGTGCAAATAATGAAATTTTATAAATTTAGTAAAAGAATTAGATCAACCCTAGGACTGAATCTTAGTTTTGACACGCATGTTTTTTGAAGCCTGGGGTGGTTGTAGGCCTATAAGTGTTTTCAAATATTGTTAGTAGCATAAATTTAAGCATTTTTGCAGGAATTTTTTTTGAATAAAACAATTTTTAATAAAAATGGAAAATTTTACTAAATTTAAAAAGTTGCGGTCCAAAGTTAAGACACGCATTACTAGAATATTTAATAAATTGAATGAATTAAAAATAATGACTCATTAGGAATTAATTTTTGTAAAGTGCAATTAAATGAAATAAACACTGCTGTTGAAAATAAAAGAAATAGATGAAAACATGATAGGTATTTTAATGAGTACTGAAATAGAAGGCCTAAATATGGATTCTGAAATAGAATGTCAAAGTGATTATTATTTAGAATTAGAACTTAAAGTAAGTAGTTTTAATGAATTCATTGAAAGTAAAGAGACTTCTAAAGAACAACCTAATATATCAGATAGTTTTTGTGGAAGCCTTAAATAGTATAGACCATACTACCAATGTAAAACTGCCCACTATGAATTGCACTATATTTGATGGTGATGTCAATAAAATCAGTTTTCATGTTTTTTTAAATCAGTTCATGAACATTATTGATAATAATCCTAAGCTTAGTGACTCAGTTATATTAATGTATTTGCTTAGCTTTTTAAGGGATTACCCATTAAGTATAGTATCTCAATTGTCAATAATACCCGAACATTTTAAAGTAGTTTTAGAATTACTAGAGTGAATATTTAGACGTAGCAACCATTACTAATGACTTGCTTGCTTCATTAATTGCTATTAATATAGAATCTAAATATGATAAGGACTTTATATCCTTAAAAAAGGCATTAAATAAAATTCGGGCCATTATTTATAACCTAAAAGTTCAAAATTCGGATTTTACCATCA
Organism: Trachelipus rathkii; assembly: GCA_015478945.1. NCBI lineage: Eukaryota > Metazoa > Arthropoda > Malacostraca > Isopoda > Trachelipodidae > Trachelipus > Trachelipus rathkii. The sequence goes on from JABUQX010098982.1 coordinate 46,392, forward strand.
AAAAGAGTCCAGGCTGTTGCTTGTTGTAGCATATTGTAATAAATAAGCTCCCTAAGGTGTTTTTAAAAGATCTGGTAAGAAAAGTAGGGCATAATTACCGTGATATAAATGAAGTTCTTGATAATTATCAGGATATAATTAAAACCTTAATAAGCACGAGTTCTTCCTCAGAAAGAACAGGGGGTGCCAAGCCCAAAATTAAAAGTACACTTAGTACACCTCAAAAAGAAAAAACAGTACATTCTAATGCTACTGGTAAACGGAATTCTCTTGCAAATTTTCAAACCTCTAATAACAAAGTAAAAGAGGTTAAAAAAGGTGTATAATAAAAGGTAAAACGTTGAATGATAAATTGGGCAAAGTTTCACAGATAGTATAATAGAGTAAAACGAGTAGGCTTGTATTGGAGCGTGCAGGCAACCATCCGCAAAACCAGTGCTTTGGTAACAATGACAAAATGAGGTTTGCATGCAAGTGTGGGAGTAAATCCCACATACAGCCATTATGTAGTGTTTGTAATAGTGAGGTGGTGCATAGAACAAATAACCATTGTATAACATTCCATCAAAGTTTGGAGAATGAGTATATTCCTCCTACCACTTCTTTAAATATGGTATATAATGGAAATGAGCAAACTTTTAGATGTTTGATCGATACAGCCTCTAGTAGATCTTATATATCAAGAGAGCACAGCTGAAATATCTTATGTGAAAGAGCTTCCAATAATAGAGTATGATGTACAAACTTTCATAGGTTCTAAGGTTAAAAAGTTTCATCAAACATTAATTGGTGTTAGAATGTTTAAAAGAATAGTTTTCATCCCCTTTCTTATAGATGATCAATTAAATATAAATTATAGAGTAGAAGGTATTTCAGATGTCATTAATAATATGAAACTTAAAGGTTTGAATTTTGCCGATAGTAATTTTAACAATTTTCATGTAAATAGTCAAATAAAAATAGATGTTTTGATCGACATTGAGATGCTAGACTTGTTTCAATTTTTTCAGACTGTCCCTTTTGCTAAAGGCCATTGCATTCATATTGGTAACAATAAATTAATTCTAATAGGTAATATTTATAATTTTTTAAGTAGAGAACAAATTGTACGTTTGGTTGAAACCAGAAAAAGTAAAAAATTATATAATTTTGTAACTCGTCAAAAGTTGAAATAAATAATGCCATAGTACCTATAAATAATGATTCTGTATGTAATAACAGGTTGAATACTCAGGTGTATTTTGTGTTGGAACCCTCTAAGAGTTATTTTAATCCTATTGAACAATTTTAGATTCTGATATTGACTATGGGTTGGAAAACTTGTTTAGTTTGGTGGCTTTAGGAATTAAACAGGACGAGGACATTCTGAACACGGTAGACAAGTGTCAAGTTCAGTTATTCAATCAGAATATGATTTTCAAAGGCAACCATTATCATGTAAGCCTTCCTTGGTATGAAGATAAAATAGAATTATTCCCTTCTAATTTTAAAATTTCTTTAAATATTGCAAATAGAGTGTTTGATAAATTAACTCAAAATAATTTCATTAATGAATACAATAAAGTCTTTGAAGTTCAACTAAATGATAGAATAATTGAAAAAGTAAATATAAATTTTGATAATCCATCAGATATTTGTAAATATAAATTCATTCCGCATCGCCCTATAATAAGGCAATCAAAACAAGTAACTACTAAAATAAGACCAATTTTTAATTGTTCCCTTAAAAGTAATAAGACACTTCCATCTTTGAACGAAGCAGCATATAGCGGCTATGATATTATGAGTTCCCTTTTAAGTTACTACTTGTGTTCAGAACAAATCGTACTGTTGTCATCAGTGATATTAAACAAGCCTTCCTGATGATAAGGTTAAAAGATGAAGTGGACATGAATAGATTCACTTTCTTGTGGTTTAATAAAGGAAGATTGGAGGCATATAGATATCTCACTTTAATTTTTGGTTTTACATCTTCCCCCTTTATATTACATTATATTATGAAATATCATGCGTCTAAGTACCCACATGATAAATGTACTGAAATATTATCCTCTGGTTTTTATGTGGATAATCTTATATTTACAAGCATCCAAGAAGAAAGTGAGATTGTGAGTAATATCATCAATGCAAGGAACGAATGGCAGAAGGGGGGTTTATCCTGAGATCTTGGAACAGTAACTCGGGTGCTTTGTGTGTTAAGTTCAAGGAAGAAAATTCCTTTGTAGAGCATTCGAGTTGTTGTGAAAAGATCTTAGGATATAGTTTCAATGTGGAGACTGAGTGTGTGCATATCACTAAAGTAGAATATCTGAAGAGTATTTCAACTAAGCGTCAATTATTGTCTGAGATTTCCAAGCTTTTTGATCCTCTTAACTTTTCTCTACCTATTTTGGTTATGGGTAAATTGTTGATGAGACAAGTGTGGCAGCAAAAGATAGCTTTGGGACGACAAAGTACCTGATGATATACTGAAAGAGTGGTATAAATTACGCAGCAATTGTGACCATCTTGATACGATAGCAATACCTAGGAGGGCTCTTTGTGAAGGGAATAAGTATGGCTTACATCTTTTTTGTGACAGTTCTGATAGTATTTATGGTTTTGTATGTTATGGAGTGGATGATGATAATAAAAGCTCCTTTATATTTGCCAAAGCCAAGGTAGCTCCTGCTAATAGACCTAGGGAGTTAAGTATTCCTTCCTTACAGCTAATGAGGGTTATTTTGGCATTAAAATGCTTACCCAATATTCTGGAAGCATACAGTAATATTTATTTTGAATTCATTAATATTGCTGTGGATTCACAAGTAGATTTGAGCTGGTTATTAACCAGACAAAGCGAAGTAAAATCTAAATTCTTAAAAAATAGAATAAATGAAATGGATGGGTTAATCTCTTCCATCAGTAACAAGTATAAAGTAACATTATATTATAAATATGTAAATACAGCTGAAAACCCTGGTGATTTTTTAACTAGGGGTTTAACTTTTAAAAAGTATAAAGAAATATTTCTTCTGTGGTATCATGGTCCTATATGGTTAACCAATGATTTAGATAGTTGGCCAAGGTATCCAATGTTAAGTGTACCTCAAGAGTCTTTACCTTTATTAATGGTAAACATAAACATTGTAAATAATAACTGTATTAGTATTTTAGATATAAGTAAGTACTCATGATATCGTAAAGTCTTACGAATCACTGCCTGGATTTTTAAATGGCTTAGTAAAATTAAAGTAAACGTTGATTATCAACAAAAGTCAGTAAGATATTGGTTAAAAATAAATCAAATTCATTCCTTTGCTAATGAAATAAATTTTTGGCAAGAATATAAACAGAAGGTTAAAACCTCTCCCTTGAAAGATTAGAAATTCCTCCCTTGGTTTTGAACTTAAATTTTTTCCTTGATGAAAAAGGCTATTTAAGAAGCAAGGACAGGATTAATGAGGCTCTTAGTATTAGCTATGAACAAGCTAATCCAATTTTATTGGGTAGAAATCATGGCTTTACATTGCTATATATTAAATATGCCCATGAACAAGTAAAGCATCTGGACATTGGTATTACTCTTAATTATATAAGAAGTCAAGGTGTGTGAATACCTAAAGGTAGAGCAGTAATAAGATCTGTGTTATTAGATTGTATTACATGTAAAAAGTATAATGCTCTCTCATATAGGTACCCACGTTTCACTGACATACCTAGAACACACATGAATCCTCATAAAACATTAAAAAAGAAAAAAAAAAAATGAAAAACGAATATAAAGAAAAAAGAATAAAAATAGAATATAAAAAAAAAAGAAGGAATGAGAAAAATTGAAAATTAAAAAAAGAAAAAAATAGATAATAAAAAAAAAATAAAGATAAAAAAAAAGAGGAAATTAATTAAATAAATAAAATTTGATTAAGTTTTGAAAGAAGAAAAAAATAATTAATTGATATAAAAAAAAATAAAGATAGAAAAAAAAAAGAAAAAATAAGGAGAAATAAGGAAAATAAAAAAGAGAATGAATAAAAAAAATATAAGGAAAAAAAGTGTTAAATTTTAGAAGATATAGTGAAAAAGATACTTTAAAAAAAGAAAGAAAAAGTGCAAAAAAAAAAAAAACTATAAATAAGAAATATTTAAGGAAAAAAAAAAAAAAAGAACGGAAAAAAAAAGAAATACATAGAAATAAAAAAAATAATGATAAGATAAATAGAATAATTTATAAAAATACGAAATAAAAAATTAACAATAGAAAGTAGTAACAGGAAAAAGAAAAGAAATTTTTAATAAAAAAAAAAAAGTAATAAATCAGAACAAAAAAAGAAAAATAAGAAATAAGTTATGTTATGAAAAAAATAAATAAAAAATTATGAATAAAAAGATAAAAATAAACAGATAAAAAATAAAGAAAACAAAATCCAGAAGATAGATAAACTGACAAAAAAAAGTAAAGATTAATCAATTGATTTAAAAAAAAAAGCAAAATATTGGTTTATAAAAAATAATAGTGAAAAGAAAAATAAAAAATAAAAATAAATTAAAAAAAAAAAACAAGAAAAATTTAAGAGGAGAACAAACACCTTGAAAAATAACCGCGAAAAAAACAAGAAAAAGAATTTAGAAAAAATAAGAATATGGAATTAAAATACTGTGTGTTAAGTTAAAATTAAAAAAAAAAAACAAAAGAACTAAGAAGAAAAAAAAAATCTCTGAAACTCTTACAATGTACACAGGCATTAAACTAATATCAAGATGTGAAGTCTAAAGGTACAACCTGCACAGTTGAGAAAAATATACTCTTAATTTTCACTTGCTTAAACAGCAGAGCTGTACACTTAGAAAATGGTACCCCTATGATCTGACTTTCTTTTAGCCTTCAAAAGGTTCTGTAATAAATTTTGTATACCCTCCTACATATATAGTGATAATGCATTATATTTCAATAAGGGAGGTAAAATAATTGAAGAGTCCTTTAATTCCAATACTTTCAAGGAAGAGTTTGATAAAAATCAAATCAAACATGTAAAAGTAAACCTTCTCTCCTTGGCAAAGCAGTCATTGGGAAAGGTTAATAATGGTAATGAAACAGTGTCTGTATAAAGCTGTGGGAAAGAGTAAAGTAACCTATTTTGAGCTTTGAACTACCCAGTCTGACATAGAAAATGCCATCAATTCCAGACCCCTAACCTACAGGTCTGGTACTTCTGACTTGGAGGCAATAACGCCCAATTGTTTTTTGAAAGTAATGTTCAATAATAATTTAATATTTAAAAGTAATTTTGATGCAATAGAATATCAAATGGGCAGTGCACCCAACAAAGAGGTACTGGATTCTACCCTCATAAAGCAAAATGAACTCTATGAAGAGTTTCGGCGTTCGTGGCATGAGCAGTATCTCCTAAGTCTCAGGGAACGGTCTAGACACTTGTTTCAAGGTATTTGGGAAGATAAGGTAAAAGTGGGCGATGTGGTTCTAATAAAGGACAGCAACAAACCACGTCCATTTTGGAAATTGGGCAGGGTGTTGGAGGTGATAATAGGTCTCGATAATAATATAAGATCTGTAAAATTAAAAACAGGTTCAGGTGAAGTAGGATTGTATTCTATCAGCCCGTACCTACAACACCTGTACAGGATAACAACAGCAACAGACCTGGTCCTTCTGGAGTAAATGATAATAATAGTAATGCCATTGCAAATAAAATAAAAAGACCATAGAGAAAAGCTGCCCTTAAACAGAGGCAGTTTATTAAAGACAACCTTGCAGATCTCTAATAAAAAGAATAAATATAAGTAACATTTAGATTTATAGGTTTAAAAATTAACAGTTGGATTTAGATAATTTTAAGGTTTTTTAAAGAAAAAGTAAAGTTAAAAAAATATATAATTTTTTAATTACAACATTGAAGGAAGCGTAAGCACGCAGTCTAAGTAAAAGGTAGGGTTTAGCTGCTAGAAGACAGTTTGTCATTTCATCAAGACGAATCTGAAGAAGAATCGTGCCTCTGATCTTCCTTGTGTTTAAAGTGCTACCTACTTCGAAGTAGGTGTCATCTCTCCCCGGAGGATTTAAGAAATATATCGCTCTAAAATTCACCCCGAGATTATAGAGGGAGGGGATGGGCGGCTAATCGAAAGAAGTTGGAGAGTTTTCACACCCTCTCTTTTATATAATTTCGTGAGAAAAGGAGTGACTCACTTCGCTGCGCAAAATTCACCGAAGATTGTTTTAAGGAAAAGATTAATTTCTAAGCCGGACCCCTTTCAATCTATATTCAAAATAAAAGCAACATTGGAATTTGGAATCAGTAGTAGCTTTTATCATGCTACTTTAATCAAATTGGTGTGTACTATCACAAATCAAATCGAAATGGTTGATCCAACTTTACATAATTAAATTTCCTTTATATTTTTTTCATATATTGTGAATATTGGATAAAATTTACGTGGAAACTGTAATGTGCAAGATGGAAGTGTCATTGTTTACAGGATTTCCATAAAACCCAGAACTAACATCTATAAAGGAGGTGAAAAGGTAACCACTTCCGAACCCCATAGAAAGGAACCTATTTTAATCAGCGGCAGAAACTCTAAGGATTACGAAAAGGTTAAGTTGTCCTCTTGCTCCTTTCTTTTTTTAGTCTCGGGTAATTTTATATAAATTAATTTATATTTAAATATAATATTATTTATATTGGTTAATAAAAATGATTTAATCAATTAATTTATTTATTAAGATAAATACTAAATTGCTTATAATACAATTTAGTAATTTATTAATTAATTATTTATCTATCTATATACATTTTTTTATTATAATATAATCGAAAATGCTTGAGATAGGTTGGTAATTATTTAGTTTTGCACCTGTTGCAGATTATTATCAAAAAGTCCACGTGAACTTCAATATTCAAATTTTTTGCCCCAACTCGTTCAAGCGCTTTTAAATATAATAAGGAACAAGGCTTTCGGGATCGTTTCTTCTCCCAAAAGTCGTATAGAGAAGTTTTTTCTATAATAATCTAATTTGCCGCTATATTCTGTAAATTATTAAAAAATGCGTAATCGAGCCCCAAATTATATAGTGGTCTCCTATTTATTTGCTCTTGTATAATTATTTCCCAATTGTGAGCGTTAAATTAAAAAAAAATTAATTAAATCGAACACAGATTTAATAAATATATATATATATATATATATATTATATATATATATATATATATATATATAAAATATATATATATATATATTAAATATATATATATATATATATAATATATTATAATATATATATATCGGTATATTATATATATATTATATATTCTATATATATATATATATATATATATAATATATATATAATATATATTATATATAGTATATATATAGTATAATATTATATAATATATATAATCAGGGGCGTATATATATAGGGTAGGCCGAGTAGGTAGCTCCTACCCAATATTTTAGTTTTAAGATATTGAAATTAAATTAGGAAAAAAGTATACTAATTATTAAAATTTTATATAAAGACAAACAAATCAAATTACTTAATGATTCTTGAATAGATGAATCTATAACAGTAATAGCTATGGAATAATAATTGAATCATTTAGAAATTTCGGTCCTACTCTGATCTTAGAAGTAAAATCTTCTTTACACCAGGCGGACGAATGACGTATTTTTTTTAACGTTAACTCAAATAAGAGAGCGGACTATTCTGTCTACCAATCATAATCGTAAAATATCGATAAATTATATATTGAATCTTTTCGTTCTCTCCCGTAATTATTATCGAAATATGTGGCGTGGCTTGTGGTAGTTTCTTTGAATTTTTTGTATCGAACGGGTTTGTTTATTCTGATAATGTGAATATTAATTTTTATAACTTTAATTTAAGTGGTATTTAGCATTATATACATAAAAATTAAGTGAAATAATGCAATAATGGAGTAAGTGTAGATTTTATATTAAAGACAAAACGCTTTAAAAACATTTATCTATAAAACGACAGCTCTATTTTAAAAAAATGATAGGTCTAACTCAATTGGGATGTGATTTAAAATTAAGTATTGGTAAAAATATAATGTAAACAGCTTTTCATACAAAATAAATAGGTACGCTATATAATTATATTAAATATGTTTTTCGATGTTTTTTCGTTAGCTATATATATATATATATATATATATATAATATTATATATATAATATATATATATATATATATATATATATATATATATATATATATATATAATATATATTATATATACTATATATATAATTATATATATAAAACGCTGCCTACCCAAGTGTATTCTTCCGAGCAGCCACTGATAATATATATATATAGTAATATATATATATATATCTTATTAGTATATATATATATATATATATATATTATATATATATTATTATAATATTAATATATATATATATATATATATTATTAATATGGTAAGAGTGTCTAAAGCTGACATCATGTTACTCGAGAACGACACTTACAGTAAACAAATTACATATTTGGAAATCAGCGGAAATTCTAAGGAGGGTGTTTTTAATATTTTTTTTTTTTTTTTTTTTTTTTTTTTGTGGCGTTATGGAAAATTTAGAATGTTCTTTTTTTTTCCAATTAGGGGGTCGAGCCGACGGGGGAACAGAGGGGGGACGAAGTCCCCCGCGTCGTCCACCGGGCAGGCCAAGAGACCCCGACTCATGCCATGCTTGCGGTTTTACCCAATGGTATTCCTTTAGTAAAAAAAAGAAAATATATTAAACATAAATAAACAATTACGAACTTTAATTACACAGAAAAAAAATTTTTTTTTTTACCTCTTAACATCGTTTTCAAATTTAAATTTTTCAGTCTAACATTGATTTTTTTTAATCTCGTCTAAAAAACTCTATAAATCGATTTTTCTTTTAACAATATTTTTTTTCCAATATTTGAAATATAAAAAATCAAATAATAATGAATAACAATATAA
>JABUQX010098983.1:7500-15000 GCA_015478945.1 Trachelipus rathkii
TTCACACACACGTACTTTCTTTATGGTAATTAGTTTTTTTTTTTTAAATAATATTTCAAATCCTTTTATACTCTTTTCTTTTCTTATTTCCTATACCAATATTCTTCATTTTTTCGTCTAATGTTCTTCTTCCGCATTATTTTGAATAGTTTTCATTTTCTAATTTCTCTACTCTTGTAACTTAACTTTAATGCTCCCACAAATTTGAATGCTTTCATCTTTTCACAATTAATTTTGATTCTACCAAATAATCAATGCTCTTAAGTCAATTACACACACAACAATCTTTTTTTCCCATTTGCTTTGCAAACTCAGTTTAAATCAGCCTCTCTACTTGCCTGTGTATATTACTCACTCTATCAAACCATGCGTTTAATATTTTCATCTCTCTTAACTGCAAATAATTCCAAAAAATCTCTCTCATTTCCATTCGTACCATTTGCACTACAAAGAAACTACTACAACTCTAGCTTCATCCTGTTCCACCCTTTCATTTAAATCACAAAATAAACATACTTTATCATTCCTAAGAAAGAAATTCAGATACCTAACCTATTAATCTTAAAACACTTAGTATGTTTCTTCTACAAAATTATTTAAGAGAACAAATACGCTTACAAATGTGCAGTTTTTTATTCTTTAACTTCATCGTTACCCACATTAACCTTGAGCATATAAATTTCCTTTCTAGCATACCCTGAATCGGGTTCATTGTAGCTTCCAAACTTAATTATTCTTCTCTCTCACTTTTAAGTTAGTTTCTCACTAAGCACATATATTCAATAATCTTCCTTTTTGCAAATACTATATATAATATATATATATATAATAAATTATATATATTCTATTTTTATAAATAATATATATATATATATATATATATATTATATATATATATATTATATATTATAATACTACTATATATATATATACAGATTTTTTTTTATTAAATATTATATATATTATTTATTATATTATACAACTATTATATATATATATATATATATATATATAATATTATATATATATATTATATATTATTACTATTATATATATATATATTGGCATATTTGTAGATACTGTACTGTGACTACAGTGCATGTTACCAATTAACTTAAACCTATCCTAACCTAACTTAACCTAAACCTAATCTTAACCTAAATTTAATTTTCATTTATTGAAAGCTCTTCTGTGGATATCCACATAGCATGTGTTTTTTACAGTTTTATTAACCAGGTAAATTATTTACCATATGTGCAGATAAAGCGGTTAACCTATAATTTTATTAAAAAAATAAAATTAGTGATCAGGAAACTTACATATAATTGATATTGCGCTTTACTATTAAAGTTGTTAGAGAAGCTTAGTCTGTACAGAGGTTATAGATTTATGGAAACTCTAAACTGACTTAGTCATGCTTATTTGTTAAGTTACATTGTGTGAGGTGGTATGTTAGAGTTTATTTTTAGTTTTCGTACATTTAGAATCTCTAGAAATTATAAACTTTTTTAATAAAAAAAACATTTTATTACTTAATTCGATTACAGGCTGTTGACGCAAGAGATCGACAAACAATGCCCTGTCTTTTCATATAAGTTAAGTTGTCAATTTGACTTTACTTCCTTTTATTATATTTCACCTCAATGTCTTATTATTATGAAATGGTGTTTCGATTCACACAATTATCGAATTATATGGGATTAGGTTATCATGTCCGAGTACTGACGGAGAATGTTCGCATGATCTTAAGTATTAATAAAAACGTGTCGAATGAATTGTGGTTTATTTAAAAAAAAATAATAACGAACATCAATTGACACTTGAAAAAGCTGTAAAGATCACCAATTGTATCCTTTGAATTTCATTAAATATCAAATAATAATTAAATAAAACTTTCGCTAATAATTTTAATCTTACTTATTATATTTATAATAAGAGTGTTTTATAATTAATAAATCAATTAAATTTGATTAATCAATGCTAATTACTTATTATAACTGGTGATAAATATTTTCTTTTTATTTTTATTTTTAAATTGAAGTAGTAAAGCAAAAGCTTACTTTAATTTATTTATTAGTGAAAAATATTTTTTTATTTAATATATACTATTTTTTTCTTTTCTCTCATATTAATATAATAATTTTTTAAATTTATTAATAACTCTCATGCACGCCTTAAACTAATCAATTTGGATAATTATAAATATATTAAATTTATTTAATACCTAGTTATAATATTACCTTTATATATATTTATATGCAAAGTCTCTTAAAATAAAAATAAATACATATATAATAATACAGGGTTAAACTAATTCAAATAAAGACCTTAATATAATAGTATTACTGACTTTTATTACATCTATATAATCACATTAAAAAAAAATATAAATAGTAAAAATAGGATAACATTAAAAATAAATGCCTATGGAAATATAAGACCGGAAATTAATTCTGTTTTAAAAGAGGAAGAAATGGAAAATTGATACGAATCACAAGAACTGAAATTGCAACTCATAAGATAAATAAAATTAGAAACCAGAATTTTTTTTTTTTTCACAGAGAGCGAAGGTTATAGGGTTAAAAATCACCTTTCGTCCACGTCAGTAATATCATTTCTGACATCAAGCTTGGAATTAAAATTCTTATCATACGACGGCGACTTTGTCTATTCATAGTTGAATAGTTTCTTCCTTTTTCATTGCACGGCAAACACGGGTAATGCATGAAATTGTCAGATTACCTATCAGCAAAATAGAATAAGTCGCTTATTGATTAGTATAGTTATCACTAACATTGAGCTATAAATATTATAGTGCTTTGAATATAGTTTGCCTGATATAACTTAATTAATATATATGATAATATTATATATATATATATATATATATATATATATAATTATATTATATATTATATATAATATATTATTAATAATATATATAATATTATATATATATATTATATATAACATATAATATGAATATTTGTTAATTGTTATTATTATATATGTTGTTAATTAATATATAATATATATATTAATTATATTATATAATATATATATTTTATTATATATAATATTATATATATATTATTTATTTATATAAATATATATATATATAATATTATAATTATATATATATATTATTATATTTCATATTAATATATATGTGTTTGTGTTATGTAGTGGTTTGATTATGTGTGTGATTGTTTATTAAAAATTGTAATATAAAACTCAACAATCAAATATATAATATCAGTATAGATCTTAATCCTTTAACGTACTCATACATTGTGTATTTAACACTTAGAATAAACTCATTTTTGCTGCTCGTTAAAAGTTTGCTAGATGAAATAATAGTAAATGTACCAATTTTAATATATATAAATATTTTTGAAGTCGATAGTTATTAGTAGATAGATAAGGATACTAATAACATTTTATCATATATAATTATGATTTATAATGATAGATGCGGATGCTATTACATTTCAGTTAGAGCTCTATAATTACATTATGGAATTATTAATTCTGAAATTTTGGTTTACTTGAGTAATGATATTCAAACATTTATAAATCGGAAAATGGTTTATCTTTTTGTTATTTAAGTACAACTTGATTCAGTAACATTATTTCGGTCTTCCAAACAACCCACCCCCCTATCACTCACTACTTAAGCTTTCGCGGTATATTTTCTTCTGAATCTTCGAGACCTCAGGGTCAAGTACTCTCCAATAATAGTATAATAGATATATTAAAAGTAAAAAAATAAAAATAAGTCATAAAATTATTTTAGAAATAATAAGTAATAAACTTTCTCACCCCAAGGAATTCAAAGATCCGCTCGGTATATAAACGTCGTAGTAAGAGTAATCATGAATATTTAATCTAGCCAGTATATATTATTATATATATATATATTATATATTAATTATATATTATATATATAATATATATATAATTATATATAATTATATATATATAATATTATTATATATATATATATTATATATTGAAATATTAATATAATATTATACATATATATATATATATATTATTTAATATTATATATATATATAGTATATATTATATATATTATAATCTTATATTATATTAATATATATATATTATATATATATTAATATTAATATATATATATATATTATATATATAGTATATTATATATATATAATATATAATAATATATTATTAATATAATATTATAATATATATATTATATATATAATATATATATATATATATATTATATATATATATATTATATATATTATATATATGATATATAGATATATTATTATATATACTTAAGTGTAGTTTACTGTCGTACAGGTAATGTTACAATAAAATTTTGTTAGTTATAAATGAGTTTTGTTTATATAAAATTTTTAGTTCTTAAGAATTCCCTCTTTTTAAATTGTAAATTTAATTAATACATTTGATTTTCTTCATTTCTTGAAAATAAATAAAATACTCCAGTTATCAATTTCTTCAGCGAATTTTATTGATGAAAAATATATTATATAATATATATTATAATATATATATATATATATATATAATATATATATATAATATATCTTTCTTTTTCTATATTTTAATAGATTGAATATGAGTATTATTAAATGTATCATAGATATCAATTTTAATGTATATTTGTTTTTAGAATGTAAATATTTAATATATTTATATTATATGTATATATATATATTAATAACTAAATACTTTAATAAGCATGATATGTATATATATATAGAATAATCATATTAATTAATTATAATATATATATATAATATATTATATATATAATATATTAATTATATATATATATATATATTAATATCAATTGTAATAATTTTTAAGTGAATGTCCTCATATTATATTAATAAACTCAGAATTATAAATTTCATAATTTTTTTTATTTATTGATCAGTAAGATTATTCCATTAATATATATATATAATATATATATATATTATATATTAATATATTTATATATATATATATTTAATATATATATATAATATATATTTATATGATATATAATATATGATATATATATTTATTAATATATATTAAATATATATATATATTATAATATAGTATTATATATAATATTATAATTTCTATATTATATATTATATTAGTTAATATATATATTAAGTATATATAATAATATATATATATATATATAGATATATAATATATATAATATATTATAATATTATAAATATATAGTATTATATATATATATATTAATTATATATATAATTATAATATATATATATATTATATATTAATATTATAATAATTAATATTATATATATATTTAGTTAATATTAATATATATATATATTAATATATATATTATATTTATATTAAATTATTAATATATTATATAATATATTAATATATATTATATATATATATATATATATATATAATAATATATATATAAATAAAATATAAAATTAAAATATAAATAATAATATATTATATAGATATATATATATATAATATATATATATTAATATTATATATATATATTAATATTTATATATATATTATTTACTTATTTATATTATATATTAATATATATATATATATTAATAATTTAATATAATATATTATAATTATATATATTATATATATATAATTATATATATATTATATATTAATTTAATATATATATATATAATGCCAAACTTTGTACCTTAGGTTTCCTTGTTCTGCAACGTGAATTCATATAGGTTAGGTTTCATTGCTCTGCAACATGTATCCGTCTAGGTTAGGTTGAATGGCTCTATTTAGCATAAATCGTATGTATTCCGGTTAATAGGTTATAGGTTTTCAATTTCTCTGGTAACGTGTATCAATATATAGGTTATAGGATTGACTTGATTTACTCTCCCTTTTTAGTTTATGGTTTATGATTAGATATAATCGGGTTAAGGTAGCTATATACCACAGATATATAATATTAATATTAATATAATATATATATATATATATATATTATTATATATTATATATATAATACTATATATATGATATTATATTTATATATATTAATATAATTATATATATCAAGTAAGGCTTAATACAAACTATTATCATGCTTCAATTTCCTCTCATAATTGAAGTATAAAGAAATTTGTCAATTAGCTCAAATATAAGCTTCTGTCCGAGGATGTCGTAACGATTCTCAGTCAGAGGGACGTATAAAGAATTAAAGGTTGAGCTTACTATCGTTCTTTCGCCTTTAGTGTGTTCATCTCTGAAATGGAATGGATATATAAATAAATTCTGTAGTAGGACTCCTCACGTTGTGCTGCCGATCGAGTGCCTTAAGGGTGACGTGAGATATACTTAGTAAAGCAATGTGTTACGAGTGTGGAGCGTGTAGAAAGTTGGTTTTTGGTGACACAGACCATAACGCATCACATAATGAGTTTGATTATTGTAAACGAACAATTATTTACCCATATATATTATATATATATATTTATATATAATTATTATATATAATATAATATATTAATATATATATATATATATATATATATAATATTATTAATATATATAATTGATTATTAATATATATATATTATATTATATAATATTAATATATATAATTATATATAGTATATATATTATGTTTATTCTTGAAATAGTCCCAAAGGTCGCAGGGAAAAGATGACTGGTGAAATGGTCGACATTTGTAAAAATAATCTGGTTATTTAGAGTTTTTCTCTTACGAATCCACAAAACTTAACTTAAACCTAACAACCTAACCTTAACCTACCCTAATAGAACCTAACCTTAACACATGCGGCGGGCTGTACGGGAAAGTTTTGTTTTTGATTTCGTGTCGACCATTTGACCTGTCGACTATATGGTCCCTGTCGAACAATTTGGGCTATTTCCTTTTAATGATAGCTTGTTGTCTGTTAATTACTCTAATGAATAAATGTAACTAATGTTCCTCTCATATTCAACATAATATATAATATATTTATATATATATAATTATATATATATATATATATATGATATATATATTATATATATATATATATATATATAGTATAATATATATATACTATGATATATATTTATAAACATTTATAAATGTTTAGTGCTTGTAATATCTATCGGGGAATAAAGAGCAAAGAAAATTAAAGGAAATATGTGATATGGCAAATAAAAAAACAACAATGATCCTTTGTCAAGATGATAAATATTTATTCATGCAATAATATATATATATATATATATATATATTATATATATATATATATTATATATATATATATATATATATATATATAATATATATATATATATAATATATATATATATATATATATATAATCTCCCCACCTCATTCACTAATATTTTCTTTCCTACCCAAGACACTTTTTTTAAAGAGTGACATCACTCACGGGCAGGGACTTTTCAAGCAGAGGACAAAAAACAAAA
>JABUQX010098983.1:30000-44354 GCA_015478945.1 Trachelipus rathkii
TCTCTTTAAATTTTAGCTGAATTTCTCTCTCTTTACAATTAAATGTCAATTAATAAAACAGTGTTCGTTTTAATAATCATTATAAAAAGATATTTCAGAGATTTTGAGAGCAGGAGAGTTGTTGCAGCAAAAGAGTTGTTAAGGTAAAAAGCCTTATACTCCACCTTTTCAAGGATAGTTGTATGATTGAAACGTAAACCCAGGTTATTGATGTGAAGCATTATTTCACGCAAGATAAGGTCGAATGAGCGAATGCCCTTATCTCGAAAAAGTTTAATTGTTAAATGTTAGGAAGCGTGAAGTTCATGTATCATACATAGATAAGGATCGACAAATCAATATCTTTGCTTTTGTTTAGTGTGAGGAAAGAATGTTAACCTTACAAGAAAAATCACGAGAAAAGAGACTTTCAAAAACTTTAAATGCACAGAACAAAATAAATTTTGAGTTTTGAATATTATTTTCGAGGAAGCCAGTACCGAGTAGATAAATGAAAACAAAACATGAATGCACTTGAATAGCAGATATTATCTCATCTATGTTTTGTTTCTTCATACTTTCTAACATCTGAAAATATAGAGAGCTGAAGAATCTGTTTCAGAGAACTCTTGATAATAAACCTTACTACCTAACACTACCACTCTCTCTCTCTTACTCTTTCTTATCATCTCTCATTATATAATCGTCTTTTCTCTGATTCTCTTCTCGTCTCTTTTCTCTCTCTCTCTCTCTTCTCTCTCTTTCCAAGCGTCATCTATCTCTACTCATCCTCATCTCTCTCACGCTCTCTCTCTCTCTCGGTCATATCTCTCATCTCTCTATGTCATATTCGACTATCTGATCACTCTCTTCTCCTTTCTCTCTTCCATTTCTGACTCGGTCATCCAGTGTACCAGCATATATTTGAAAACTGGAATGATAATGGCAGAAGTTAATATAGTGAGGTATTATACATAAATACAAAGAAAGCTAACGCTGTAAGTTAGATATAAAAATAAAGATAAAAGAGTCTTATACGTATAAGCTAGAAAGTAAATATAAAAAGTTAAGATATATAATACATTTATTTAATTAAGATAAGATTTTACATTTATACAAGAATAGAGTTATGTACAGGTAGATTATCTACCGGTTTACCTTGTCATAACTACAAAGTAATTGTTTCATTATTTCAATACTGAAGTAGAAAATGCAATTACTTCTTGATTTTTTAGGAATTGTAGAGATTTTATTAAGTTGCTCACGAGAGAGAAAAGAAATAACAGAGAAGGTAAAGAGTCTATATATTCTAGAATATTTTTTCGCTCGTCGGAAACTACATCATATGTTAAGAAAATACAAAACAATGAATTAAGATATGTAGAGAAAATAGAACAATTTCGTAAATCCATTTTCTTCGTTATTTTACAAGTGATAATAAGATCATCAATATATTATATATTAACTAATAATATACTTATATTATATATATACTATATATCATATATATGAATTATAATAATATATATATAGTATATTAATATAATTAATATATAATATATAAATAATTATATATTATAATATAATTAATTATATATTATTATATATAATAAATACTATGTTTTAATATATAATTAATTAATATTATATATATATTTAATATAATTAATATATATATATAATATTATTATATAATATAAATATACATACTATAATATATTAATAATATAATATATATCATATAATATATAAGTATTATATATATATTATATATTATATATATATATATATTAATAATAATTATATTATCTTTTTTCTTTTTTATTATATTATTAAAGAAAATTTTATATTATATTTAAGATTTATAGTTTTTTTTAAGACAGTTTAATAAACATTCGAATCTATCATCTAGTTTAATTAGATTATTCTAGTTATAATATATGAGTACTAATCTTAAAATTATAATATATTAAGGATGGAAGAGCAAATGATGAATATTTGTTTAAAAATTCTCTAGATGAGGAAGACAAATATTATATTTTAATATTCTGCTGATTTTACATACTATATATAATAATATATATATATTATAAATATATATATAATTATATATATATATTATATTTATAATATATATATAATATATATTATATATAATATATATAATATAATATATATATTGCACCAAAATTATTCGTGTGAAAATGGAAGGTAGTCTAATTTAAATCATCTCGTGATGCCTTTGTTTCGATTTCCTTTTTCAATCCTACTTTTGAACTTCATATGTTTAATTTTTAGATGGTTTCTAAGACTTTGATATAATCCTCCTTTCAATACAAAAAGTTTAACACTAGCCTTTTCCCGTAGATATGACATCGAAATTTTCCAACCAAATTAGATAATATTTGCCATTATTATAATAACTCAGTTTGAATATTGCGCCAACAGAATGTTCGCATGATAACCTTCTATACACAAAGCTATAAACAAACGTCTAAATACGGATAATCATAGGTGGCAATTCTAGTATTAATCCGTTATAGCAAATGATTTCGATAATATAAAATTATCGTTCCATATTCGGATAAAATATTCGAATACGAATACAAATAATAAAAATATGCGAATATTCTCGAATATGAATATTCGGTCCATCTCTAAGACACACATACACACACACAACACACATCATTACTATATATATATAGTTATATATATAATATATATATATAATATCTATATAAATATAATATATTATAATATAATATATATTATATATACTACTATATATATATATAATATATATATATTATATATAATATATTAATCCGAGTCGGATTGAGATGTTACTTTCCGACCCTCAGTATTGAGTTATGCAATGAGTATTTATATATATATATAATACATATATATATATATATATATATATATATATATATATATATAATAATATATATATTATATATAATATATATATAATATGTGGCGTTTCCTATGATAGGATAGGTTGTGCATATATAACTATATTATATATATATTTATATATTATATAATATATATATATATTAGTTATATATATAATATATATAATACTTAATCAAATTATACTTTGTATGTACTAATTCAATAGAGTATATTTACTTTGAATTCTATAGATTATATATATATTTTTGTTTCCTACCAGTTACAGAACGGGATTTTACTACCTTTAAAAGTCGTATATATATATATATATAATATATATATATATATAATAATATATTAGTGAATATATATCGATACCTATTATAGGATCATAACTTATATAGTAATATGACTTACTCATGAGTTATAGATATTGAACTAGTAATTATCCACATTCAATAAATAATTAATTATAAATAAGTCTCGATGCACTCAAGAAAACCATGTGCTCATCAATCTAAATAGCAATATGTCATGTGCGCGATTATATTGTGAGTATTAGAAAACGAGCGAGCAGTTCAAGAGCGTGAAATACCGAATGAAAGGACGGAATATAGGGAAGTTCAAAATTTTAAACAGTACATGAAAGCTTCCTTTTTGATACTAACTATTGTATAAAATAAGCTAATTGGAAGTTTAGAGAATCCTATTTAAATTATGAATGTTATTTAGGCCTTGCGTCTTCACTCACATGCATCATTTTGAAAACGTACACTTCCCCTATATATTTTTAATAAGTATTATTAAAAGAAAGAAAAACTAAATTAGCTTTTAATTAATGTGGCTGCAACAACAACTAGCACCGTTGTTCATGGAGGTAAAAACCTTGGCCTAACTGATATAATTAAAACTATAAAAATGATATAAGTTTACAATGATATAATTATATAATATGAGTATATGTAGTTAAAAATGAGTTTTATTATATTCATTCCATAAACTTACCTACGAAATTTCCCTCAAATCGCAAATCTCCTCAATGATAAGAATATAGTATATTTATATCATAAATTATTTTATTCTTATTTATCTTATTATTCTTATTCTATACCTATAGTCAATATTATAATAATTTATTATTATAACTCTCATCATATGAGTCAAACAATATATTATTTTTTTCAGTATTGTTAAATTTATTTCAGAAAATCAATCAAAAATGAATTTTTTCTACACAGTAACGAGCTTGTGATGAAAAAATTATCCTATAATGATAATAATATTACTTAGGAACAAAAAAATATAAGTTTAATTGTGATAGCTTTCATAATTATGTTGTCAGAAGAACCAATTTGATGAATATTCTCACGCGACAAATTGAGCGTCGTAAATCTAGCCAGAATAGACTAAATTTAATTGATACGCTAATGAGACTGTTAATTTATAGACTTTTTCAATGCTGACATTATTTATCGATCTGGGCATTTGTTAACAGAGAGGATTTTAAAAGTCTCTTCAAGTAGCATTGTGGATCTTACTTACCGGAGAAATAAGATTATAGAATCTCAGGTTTCTTACAAAATTTATAGTCAATTATAATAAATAAATGTTTCATAAGAAATATGCTTTTACACGCACCTACATTAGCATAAATCGATTATGTAATGTAATAAAAAAAATACTTTCATAAAATTTGAATTGTTTTATTTGCTGGATTCAGTTGATGCGAAAACCATTCTATCCTTATAATACTATAGAGATAATTTTCCGAACTGTGGAAAGTCTACAAAGACTATAATAAAAATTTATTCTATCTTAACAGTAAAATCAACTACATTTAATTTCCGATATGATCATAATACAGGTAAGCTAAACACTAGACGTTATAAAATATCCATTATTGATAGAAACCTTAGGGAGTTTCTGTATTTATTTATTTAATTTGTATATTAATAGATATAATGTTTAGATGTATTAATTAAAATAGTATATAGTATTAGTTAACTTATACAAGTAATTATAACCAATTATATAGTATACTCATAATAATATGATAATAACAATTTACATAATTGTAGAATTAAGGCAAATACTAGAGAATATTGATCAATATATTGATTATCTTTCAACAGCAATAAAATAGGTCTATAACTCTTTATTATGAATAAACTTTAAATACCCTATTCGCCTTAATATGGGTAAAATAATACTTCGGAGTAGTATTTGGTATCTATTAAAACTTTCTTCCATACTTAGCTACTAAACTCCTAAGAAGATATATAATATCTAAGACTTTTGAATATTTGAAGACTAAAGAAAATTATTAATATATAAGAATTTAAAGTGATTATAATATAACAGTAAATACATAATGAAGTCTAAATCCATTATTAGTATGTCAAATAAGCGGCGAAGAGAGAAAATATATATATCTCGAGTCTTATAAGACCTAAACTAAAGCCCGTTGTAATAGATACATGTCAAGTACTTTACATTTGAATAAATAGTATATATATAATATATATAATATATATATATATTATTAGTATATATATATAATTTTCTTAATCTACAATAAAATATATATATAATAATATATAATAATACATATAGTGTATAACTATATAAAAACTGCTCTCATTACTATAGTGACCATAACTGCGCATGTTAATTACATTATTATTCATACTAATCATATCCCTATATTTATACCTCATTGAGGTTAATTATATGATTAATAAGTCTGGCATATGTTCTTATTTTTTAATAAATAATTCTCTCATTTTTTGAAATTACTTGAAATTATTTAAATATTACGCTCCAAATATATATTATACAATACATACTGATTTTTCAATTATTATATTTTAAAGTATATATTCGATTATTATTATTATCATATTTATCATTATTATTAATGGTTCTTCACTCATTACGCATCTTAATGAGAATTATATAAATTTAATATGTCCATAAAATGAAAAATTTATTACTCAACACAATAAAATATTCCTATTATGTCATTATGTGAGTTAATTTCACTTATCCATATAATTTTTCTCATTTAAAGAGCCTAAACAATCTAATATATTATGTTTATGACAATTATAACTTCTATCGCTTAATCATAATTTTGTAAATATATAAGAATAATTTGAAATGAATTTTATAAATCAATTTATAATTGAATGGCAACTAAAGACTTATCCTCGTACGATTTAAAATGATATTATATTGTTTTTAAATAGTATTTGATTATATTATTTTAACTTTACTGAACAAAATTACATCAAATGTAATTAAAGGATAAATATATATAGAAAATATTTTTGTTATTAAGAATTAAAGTCTTCTTTTATAACTTCATATATTAATATATATATATTAATATATATAAATTATATTAATATTATTATATAATATTTTTAATATATCTAATTAATTATATATAAATATACATATATATATATTATATGTATTATTATATTATAGTTGAGTTCTGATATTCTATATACTACATACAGTATATAGGTCTATCTCTCCAAACAACGTCAGTACGATATACATATATATACCCTATATATATATATTTATATCAGTATACCCTTAACATAGCGGTAAATCTCATCATTTATCGTAGCTACATCAATATTATATTCTAGCCTAACTCAATCGTTATTATACTAGATCATGATTAAAAATAAACGGTATAAATATGTTTATTGCCACAAATCTTTATAATGTAACCTGGAACTAGCAAGGAACCTTAAACTGATTAGTAATAGTATATACCTGAACCTATATGGATTTAATAATCTTATTAATAATGTACTATGAAATACTATAAATACATACTAAGTGTGCGTGATGCCGTAGCATTAAGTAAAGACTGTTTAGCAATCGTTAAGAATACCTAGTCATTTAAAGACATTGGTTTATAACGATAAAGTCTCACAGGACTTTCACGATCACTTACATTAGTTTGTGAGTTTTGTATTATACGTTGCTTTCTTAATTTTTACATTTATAGGCAAAAAGTATTGGTTAACAAAATAAATATATATATAATTACATAATTATAATAAGATATATTATTATTTAGATAATATAATATAAATTATACATATTTATAAAGATATACAAAATATATTTATCTTGACATAAAGTAAATACCTATATGATGGCAACATTTTAATATATATAATATAATATATTAATATAAAAATATTAGTCTATATCCCCTGCGTCAATTATGCAGAATAAAGTTTATTTTTTCTTTACAGTATCTATACTCTGATGATTAGCTACTGATACTTTCATTTATTTTTAATAATAAACATGGTTCGCGTTATATCAGTTCATCATTTTACTAAACAAGATGTAACATCACTTGAGAGAGCATGGAAATACTTTATGATAATGTTTTGAGAGTCTTTATAAACGAGCATCACTGAAAGATTAGACTATTGACTCCATATAATCTTATACTAGAAATCCTTTATCCAAATATGTTATAACGCCTTAAATAAGACTGCACAATTATTATCTTCCAAAGAGTGAGAGATGATATACAAGTAAAATTATACAGAATCATAAACACGAGAATTATTCGAGTTTTTTCACTCTAATCACTACTCACACGAACCACGAGCGACGAGAGACATAATATTTCATTAGCAGTAAGAGAAATATGCAATGTTCGTGTCATATTACAATGTTCTAGTGGAAAGTATTAGTTGAACCTATATAAAAACAAATAGAATAGTACGTACATATCTTCTTGACCTTGTTATATACGAATTAATATCTTTATTTCTTAGATATGGATGTTAAAAATAAAATAAGGGAAGTATAGTATCATTAATTATATAATTATATTGTATTATATTATGACTGATCATAAAAATATTATATTATAACACATCGCTATACTTATTAATTTAATTATATATTATTATATATAGTATATAATATATATATATAATATATATATATATATTATATATATAATATATATTATTATTATATATATAATACTATATATTATATATATATATATAATATATATATATATATATATAACTATATAATTATAATTATAAACTATAATATATATAGATATTAATATATATAAATTATAATATAGATATTATATGTATATTATATTATATATAGTATATATATATATAATATATATATAATATATAAGTATAGTATATATATATATATATATATTATTAATATTAAATTATATATATAAGTATATATATAATATATATATATAATATACTAATATATTAAAATAATTATATCATATACTGACGCTATCACGGTTAATGGGTAAATTTAGTAAAATGTAAATAAAATTTGTAAATATATATATTTGCATATATATGATGTGTATATGAATGTGTATAGTTTAAACAAGTTCATTTCATTTTTAAAAGTTATATTAATTTTTATTGGTCATATATGATTATATCTTTAACGCTACATACTCATTGCTCAGACATATTTGAAAATATGTGAGTGGGAAAATGAACGTTGAGCAGGTTACCAGACGTGGCTTAAAATTTAGCCATTATGGTATAATTTCTATAAGTTTAGCCTGCTATAAAAGAGAGAGAGAAATATTTATATATCATTATATGTTTTATTTCTTATGTTATTTATTTATTTATTTTTTTATTCTTGGCTAATTTGTATAGGCTAATTTATGATTTATCTTAAACTTAAAAGAAAATCATTTCAAAATTGTAACGTACTTACATAACTAATTACCCTTATTTTTATAACTACAATGAATCGAACTGTTAAATCATCTAACCTCATTCGCCTCACTATAGAACATACAGTATATTTATGATAATCCTATAAGAATTTACCTAGCGTAATAAAAATCTTCATTCTGTACATTCGTATGCGTAGTGGCTGATAAGTTAAACTTTGTTCCATATATCTATATGTATAGATATTATATATTATATAATATATATATATATTAATAATATATATATTATTTAATATATTATAATTATATAATATTATTTTAATTTTAATAATTTTAATTATATTAAAAATTATATATATATTATTATATATTATATATATATATATATATATATAATATATATATTATATATATAATATATATTATACTATTATAATATATATATATATATATAATATTAAATATATATATATATATAAATATTATATTTATTATATATTACTATATATAAATAGTATTATATAAATATATATATATATAATATATATAATTGGTATGGCTAGCTTAATACTAAGATTAAGAAATCATTATAATGAATGAAGCATATGATATGATTTACGTTATATTTAATATTAAAATATCTCGTTAGGTGATCAAATTTTTAAAAAATGTTTAAATGTGTAGATATAATATATATAATACCTATATATAAATAAGAATTATATTAATTACTATATAGTTATATACGTGTTAATAATAATTTTGATAAAATTTTTTGTTTCATAATTATAAATATAATATATTAATTATATATAATATAAATAAATACATACAAACCAGTATATTGCTTGTAAATTATTTTGTAATAATAATATATATAGTATATATACTATATTAATATATATATTATAATAAATATATATTAAATGGGAAAATCGAAGTATATAATATTATAATATATATATATACTATATATATCATATTATATATATATATATTATATATATATAATATATATAGTTATAAATATATTTATATATTAAAGTATAATAGTGGATGATAAAAAATATTAAAAGTATTTAAATTAAAAATATAATTATGTATATATTTAATAGAATATTAATTTTATGCTACTAAATAAGATAAGTTTACCTACGTAGAATTAGCTATAACAAGCTACACCATAATCTTATAATTAGATTATAATATTAGATTATATAATAATTTATATAATATATATATATATTAATATATATAATTTATATATAATATATATATATACTATAATATATATATATATATATATATATATATATATATTAATATATATATACGTATAATATATATACATATATAGATATTATATATATATAGTATGTATTTGTGTACAATGGATACCTTTTAATTTTAAGGATAGGGAGCGTTCTTCAAAACTTCAGTGTCTATATAATTAATAATATATAGGGACGGGCAATAATTTTATATTTATATAATATACTATAATATAGTAAGATATATATACTAATATAAATATAATATATAATTATATATTAGTATGATATATATATATATAATATAGTATATATATATACGGTATAACGTAAATCTTTAGTGTATTATAAACTCTTATAAAAATAGTCATAACAGATCTTCACAGCTATCACTCTCTCAAATAAATACTCACTACCAACTTTCTATCCCCTTAATACGAACCTAACGTACTATAATGTAGTAATAAACAAACATAAACATTCATGATAAATTAACTAAAATTTATCAGAATTTTTATTGGAACCTATCATATGGTGTCAATCGGTTTAATAGCGTTTCTACAAATAAATTGGAAATTATCATATCAGATTAAGGATATTATATTTTATTCTGATACGTGTTCATTCCATTAGATAAAGTGTACTATATCTGACACATTGCTAATGTAAGTACTCTCAAACATTGGATGTTTCAGCGTTCCAATCTCTTTGTATAGTACGGTGATATAATTTACAAATTGTATCCATAATGACTCCAATAGACTTTTGTGTTCCTCATTACACATATATATTTTCTAATACTAATTACAACGACTCAGTGTCGAGGATGTTACCTTCTTGCATTACCTCTACCACTGCTGATCGCTCTATTATATATATTACACATAATACTATGTGCAAGTCACTTGCTATAAATAGTTGTGGTAATAATGTAAGTAATCATAAGTCTCATTTAGCTGTATATATACTTCTTTATCCTACATATTCTGCTAATTTTGTATGGAATCACTATGCCTTTCATTCTATTTTATTACTATGTTCTATATTCGAACTTCCTCGTGTGTAAAAACTGTTATATAATGATACTCCTACCCACATCTAGAGTGAAATTACGTTAGCATGGGCGTTATTCCATTTCCTTTGATTATTTATCCCCTGCTTAAAATATTACTCTTAACCTTTGTCATATATATATATAATTGATGTCATCTTGTTACTTTATTTTTGTATTCACAACAAAAATACTAATGTAGATATTATGAGGTAGGCGAGATAATATATATATAGATATATGTATATATAATATATAATATATATATATATATAATAATATATATATTTATATATAGTTATATTAATATATTAATAATATATTATATATTAATATATATAATTAATATATATATATATTAAATAATATTAATATATATATATATATTATATATTATAATAATATATATATATATATATTATTGCATGATAATTAATAATTATTTAATACATCTTGACAATAGAATACATTAGTTAATTTTTTATTTAGCATTAATCAAGTATATATTCCTTTAATAATTTCTATTTATCTAAATACTTTAATATCGCTAGTCTAACCATTTGGTTTTGAATATAAATTACTTATTATATATTCGTTTATAATATAAATGATAATATATATATATTAATAGTATATATATTAGTATATATATAATATATAGTATATATAATTATTTAATATATATATAATATTATATATATATTAATATATATAATACTATTTGTATATATACTTACATATAATATATTTACACATATTATAATTATATTAATATATGCTAATTTACTATGTATATATATATATTAATTATTTAATATATATTTTAATATATTTTAATATTATTTAATAATATATAATTATATATATATATATATAATATATTATAATGATATATTATAAATTATAATATATATATTAATATATAATATTAATTAATATATATATATATATAATATATAATATATATTAAATATAAAATTATATTAATAATATTAAATTTATATATATAATATTAATATATATATATAAATTATATATACTATATATATATATATTATTATATTTTGTATATATCAGTTATATATACATCAACTATATTAATTTATCATTAAACAATATTTTTAGTTTTAAAATTATAGCTAATAAATTTAAAAATCTTTCTCAAGAAATATGATTAATTATATATGTTAATAGAAAAAGGTTATTATTTTTATAATTAGTCATTATATACTAAACCTTACTTAAGTAAAACCTTAAAAAATATATTACTGTTGTAAAGTAAAATGTTATTAGAACTTGTTGAATTATAAACTCTAACTTTTTATAAACAATCATAGTTATAATACTATATACTATAAACTATTAATTATAGATATGTAGCTTGATGTAGGAATATTTATCAGTTTAAATGAGCTGTTGATTGAAACTTCATTCATAGTATTTATCGACAATATATATTCTACTAGACATAGTAATCAAGAAAACTAAAATCACGTGAACAATTGACTCATTTAGTTCACATAAATCAGGCACACCTTTATATGCATCACTCACGTTTATATGACATGAAAGTATTGAACTGTGTAGATACAATAATACTAGCAAGAGAAAAAATGTTATAGAGGTTTTATCGAAACTGTATTATTTATTAGGAAATATCACTAGCTGATAAAATTACTTTAAACATTTATAGCATATTAGTGATTTGTTAAATAGAGTCTGTTATTAAAATAGATTTAACCGTTGAAATCAACACTCTGGAGTTTCACTCTAAATATTAGCATAATAACTAGGTAATATATATTAGACCATTAGTAGTATATATAACGAACGTTGTGTAAGCTTTCTACTTACATAGCATATTTCGGTGATTGTAGCTAAGTACAATAAGAAATGGTTAGACCTGCCGTATTATTAGTATTATAATTACTATATTAGAACTAAGTGAGTGTTCCTTAGATAAGAGAGTAATAGTTACTAAAACGAGCAGTCATTAAGACGCATTATATAAATATGTTAAATATATATAATTAGTCATTAAGCTGAATTATGTACTAAGCTTACACATAAATTAATAGAATATAGTTAATTATTTATACAAGATAACTAATATTACAACTTATAGACATATGTTAGAAACCAAAAATCATAAACTATTATTTCTCTAATTAAAGTAAGTAATACAAGTAAAAAATATTTACTAATACTGAAATAATTTTGCATAATAATATACTAAAAAAATTTAAATGTTTGTAAAGTTTTTTGATAAATTTTCCTAATTAATGTATATAAATATTAGTTTAAATAATATTATGTAAATGATAGTGCACTCGATAAATCATATTATGTTAGTCTTAATTTATTAGTTTAGATTATTATTCCTATAGAACAACAAATAACATATTAAAAAGAAAGAAAAGAAAGAAAGTAAAGAATGATGAATAAAGAGGAGATAAAGAAGACAGTGTAAGAACTAAGAATCGACTTCAAAAAGAATATTATAAGTTAACACATTCATATAGACAAGCATTTAGAAAATCTACATTTCTCTTACTTACTCATTATATTTATATACATATATATATATTATATATATATATATATATAGTTATAATAATATATTGTATATATATATATAAATTAATATATATAATATATATTTAATATATATATAGTATATATATACTATATATATATATATAATATATATATTAATATATTAATAATATACTATATATAATATATATAATATATATATAATATATATATAATTATATAATATTATACTATATAATATCAAAATCTATAATATTAATAATATGTATATATATATTATATATATTATATATATTATGATAATATATATATATATTATTAATATTAATATATTTAATATTATTAATATATTATATATATAATAATATAATTAATTAATTATAATATATACCGTATATCATATTAATATATATATATTAAATAATATATATATTATTATATTATATATATTTATTAATATATATATATATATATATAATATTATATATATTATATATAAATAATATATAATATATATATAAATATTTATATATATATAGTATTATTAATATTATATATATATATATATTATATATAGTAATATAGAATATATTAATATATAATATATATATATATATAATATTATATATATTATAAATATATATATATAATTATATATATAAATATATATTTATTAATTATATTATAGTATATTATATATATTTATATATATAGTTTATAATATTAATATTATATATAATATAATAATATTAATATATATAATAGATTATATATATAATATATAATAGTATATAATATATATATATATATATTAATATAATTTAATATAATATAATATATATATATTTAAGTCATATATATA
>JABUQX010098985.1:0-2500 GCA_015478945.1 Trachelipus rathkii
ACTCAACCATTCCTGTTAATTGTGGTGTTTCGCAAGGTTCTGTTTTATGTCAAACGATATTCTCACTTTTCATTAACGATCTTCTTAGGTGAACTTTTCAACTCTGTTCATTGTTACAATGATGATTTAACTCCACATGCATCCAATCATTGCAAATCATGGTGATTTTTTGAAACTAGAGTAGCTTCTCGATTCTACTCTTGCAAATCTGGAAGGTATTTCTCAGTGTGGTCGCCTCAACTCTTTGAAATTCAACTCTTTAAGAAGTCAACTTCTTTACATCTCCCTCTTAAAAACAAATTCCAACTTTCCTATCTTCTTCGACTGCTCTAAAGCCTCACCTGTGAACAAAAACATCCTTGGACTGAACATTAACAACAAATTGTCCTGGAACCACATTCACCGTGTGGATTGCATAGGCTCGGCCACCGCGTGCATATTGTCCTTGGTTTTCAGATGGCAGGGATAATTTTTTTTTCTGTTCAGTTTACTTTCAGTAATATAAGGATCTTATCCGCACTTGTATGGAGTACTGTCCTCACATTTCGGGTGGTTCCCATTCCACTTTTTTTATAGATAGGATTGAATTTATGGCTAAGAGACTAATAAACTCCCTTGACAATCTTTCTCTGCGATGTGAAAAATTGGCACACTATCTCTTTCTATAGCTGTTACAGGGGCAGGTGTAACACCATTGCGTCGCCCTGTTATCACAAGGGGTTACATACTCTCACAGGAATTTATTGGGAGTATTGGAAACTCAGGGGAGTCCAGGTCGAGGTGTGCAGGTAGTTTTCTTCTTTTCCAACCGCAAATCTGTATCCATGGTAGAGGAACATCCGTTGCGTCATCTTTTTCACTGCTGTATCAATCTTCTCTACTCTTTATGGCCCATGTCGTTCGGCAACCTAAGGGAAATACGTCAGGCATGGGATTAGTGGTTTTCTTTCCTTTTATTTCTTTTGACCTCCTTGAATAAGAGCCCTGCTTGATGTGGTGTAGCGCGCTATATATATATATATATATATATATATATATAGTACTATTAATATTATATATATATATATATAATAATAATATATATATAGTTATATATATATATATATTTATATATATATATATGTATAGTATATACTTATAAATATTAATATAGTAATATATACTATATACTATATATAATATATATAAATATATAACTATTATATATTTATATATATATATAGTAGTAGTATAGTATTACTATATATATATAAGTAAGAAGAAAGTAACAATTCTATTTGGTAGCGAAATGAGGACTGTTATATTAGAGGGTTAGTGAGAAGTAAGAGTTGAAAAGAAGAATGAGCCGCTACCAGTCTCCATGCTTTTCAAGAGAGTGAGCTGCGATTAGAAACCACGCCAGGATGTAATGACACATACTCGCATAAATATGCAGAGCGACACCACTCATAAAGATAAAGCATCTAGCGATGTTTGTGAAGAAGTTGAAGGCAGTCTCAGAAGAAAAAACTCTTAGAAACTTGCTTGTTAACTATGAGAATTATTCTTGACCTTTCAAGAAATGCCATCACGTAGAAGAATGAATCGCCAAGGATAAATGTAATAGTTAAATCATTGCACGATAGCTGGTTGTAAGAAAGTAATTAATGAATCTGAGTATAGGGAAAAAGATTAAGAGGATAATTGAAGTTTGTTGAGCTGTCATTGACTGAGAGTACTAAACTATTACAAGATACGTTTCGCTGGGCGCGTTAACCTGCGAGTCTGATGACTCAGATGCTGCGACCAACGGATCAGTAAGTTAGTTGCTTGGTAAGCAACAGTGCGGGACAGATTGAGACGGTCAAGCGATTGATGAATAATTTGCATTTGACACTGTTGAACGTCTTTCAAAATAGAAGAGGCAAATGAAGGCGGAGTGTGCATATAGTCATAAGATATAAGAGTGAAGAGAAGGTAGTATTATATATGGTTTATATATAATATATATATAGTATATAAGTGATTATTATACTATTTATATATATAGTAGTATATATATATATAGTAGTATAGTATATATATATACTATCATATATCATGTGGCGTTGAAATGGGTAGGCAAGGGGATGAATGATCTGCGTAATATATATATGAAGCAGTTTATATAATGATATGTGTAAATTCAGAAAAGAATATAAATTGCAATAAGGTAAAGAAGATCTGTTTACTACAGGACAATTATCATTGAGACAATAATACAGAACAATGATAACTAAGAACAATGTAACAGGAACAGATGAATAAACAAGACAATAATAAACTATAATAATAAACAAGCACAATAATAATAAACACAAAGAAATAATTCATTCGTTTGTCACTGTTTGTACATCAGAAGCCTTTCACAAGTTATTTGGTCCATAAGAGAAAAATTCCAAAATTTGTTCCTTTCCCCCCCCCCCCCTAAAACATTTCAACACATCCCGGTAAGTTGCTTCTTAGGGATATAGGAACATGA
>JABUQX010098985.1:17500-18903 GCA_015478945.1 Trachelipus rathkii
ATGGGGGTAGAGAAGAGGAAAGAAAATATGTAGTGGCGGTGATTCTGGCACCAGGCTTGCCTGGTAAAGTGGAGGATGTGATGCACAGAAGTGAGAGGTTCGTGGCAGTGGTGCTGAGGTTGCAGGGAAGGAGTGTGGGAGTAATACAAGTCTACGCTCCGCAGCAGGGAAGGCCACAAGAAGAAAAAAATAACGTTTTACGAACAACTACAGAGTACCTATGATGGAATAAATGCGGAGTAAAAAATTCTAATGGGTGACTTTAATGCTCATGTAGGTGTGGAGAGATATAAGTTAGAGACGGTGATTGGAACTTTCGGAATTGGAGAGAGGAATGTTGGGGGAGAGTGACTCTTGAATTTCGTGATGAATAATGGTCTATCAATCATGAACACTTTTTATGCACACACAGGAATTCACACAAATGAACCTTGTACCGATGGAACGGTCTATTAGAGGAATATACAGAGAAGTCGATGATTGACTTAATTCTTGTGAACAACAGGAAAGTTGTGATGGATGTAAAGAGCGTTCCCTCTGTTTCCTTGGCCTCGGATCATAGGCTGGTGATAGGAAAGTTGTGTATGAGGAGACCGATGTGTACAAAGGCCCTTGTAAGGGAGAGGTTTGCGGTGGAAAAATTAAAGGAGGAAGGAGTGATAGAAGCACTCCAGAATAAAATAAGAACTTGTAAACCGGGAGAGGAGGTGGATTCGAGGGAGTGAAGGAGGGGTGGGAAAATTTTAGGAATAAGATGGATAACTGAGCGAGGGAAGTATTGGACATCAAAAAGATGGGCGCAGGGAAGAAGGGCACTGTCTGGTGGACGGAGGAGGTGGGACGAACCAGAAAGGAAAAAAATAAAGCGTTTAGAAGTTGGATGAAGGAGAGAAGCCCAGAATCTAGAGTGGAATATGTAACCCTTAGAAATAGAGCCGAAGTATTGAAGAGGGAGGCTCAGAATGAGTCTTGGGTGCGAATAGGTGAACAACTGAGACAAGATATGACCGGAACTAAAAAACTAATATATATGGCAAAAAGATATAGGAAACAGGACTCGTCAGCAGGACACTTAGTTAAAGATAAGGAGGGCAGATTGAAAATAGAACCAGAGGAGGTTAATGATAGATGGAGCGAGTATTTTTTCGAATTATACAATCCAAATATAGAGGTCGAACGGCGGGGAAGAGCAGAGGATCAACACCAGGTTGATATCGCTGTTGAACAACAAGCGGGTGCGGAAAATCCAAATAATGAACAGATAATATCAATGGAGGAAGTGGAGACCGCAATAAACAGTATGAAGAATGGTAAGAGTACAGGTATCGACGGATTACCTGTTGAAATATTTAAGGGAGGGAAGGAGGTGGTGCAGTGGATGTGGAGACTGTCCTAACGTATAT
>JABUQX010098986.1:5000-27596 GCA_015478945.1 Trachelipus rathkii
ATATAATTGTTAATTATTATTGTTATTATTTTTTATTATTTTAATATTATCATGATTTATTATTATTATTATTTATTATTACTTATCTATTATTATTATTTTTTATTTATTAATAAAGTTTATTTGAAAATGATTTGACAAATAAATGTTTTTTATGAAGTTTAAATTGTGCTTTCGAAATACTTTTCGAAAGGACTTTTCTAGTTTATATAAAAAATGATAAAAATAAAATTTCAAAAATTTTTAATGCAATTAAAAATTAATTTGATTTGTAAAAAAATAAAATTTAATTTGAAATGAACTCAATAAAATTTAATCTGATTTTATCAAAAATGAAATCAATAAAATTTGATCTGAAGAATAAATCAAAAAATGAAAATTAGGTTTTGCAATAAATTGATAATATTATTCTAGACAAAGTTTCAGTTATTAATTTTAATCATATAATAATTATTTAATGGTTTTTATTCTACTTACGAACGTTATTTTCGTTTGTCTTCTGCAAAGTACTTTTATAAAGAAACTTGGTTTTGAATTTTCTTCCTTTATGATATTTATATTTTATATTTAATTTAAATATAATATATTCAATTTATCTATCATAATGCAAACATATTCAATATATTTAAATATATCCAATATGTTATATCCAACATAATATAATTTATATATTTATATATTAAATAAAGTTTTGAGTTTTAGCTTTCAAGCTTTTAAGCTTTGTGATAAAATTTTCTAAGTTTTAAAAATATTACCGAAAATTTTAATGCGATTTTTTTCTATGTTGCACTACAAAAGAACATACTTTAAAATATTTTCGTTTTTAGCGCTTTACGTTAAATTTAAAGTACTTTTGAATTCTATTTTCTTTTTTAATGGTTAATTTGAAGCGAGAGAATGAGCTTTAAGGCACCGGACCGCGTGCATTTTATCAATTTAGGTTAGTCAAACTGGGATTCCATAGGATGTATATCCTGTGGGTGATCTTAAGAAATCTTGTGAAATAGGAAATCAAATTAATAATTTATAAAAGAAATTTGTTTATGAAAAACTGATTGAGCAATGGGAAATTTCTAAATAATATTCTCACGCTATTAATAATTTTCTCACGGTATTCCCAGTGGGTTTTACCGTTTCAACATTGGGATTTTTATATGAAATAATATAATTTATATTAATTGATATCCTGTTGTTTAGAATATTTCCAGATTAAGCAATCGGCTTTTCAGAATCTCCCCCCTTAAAAAATTTTTAAAACTTAAAAATTTGAAGTGAGATTAAAAAAAATCAAAATATTAAAAAAATCAAAAATATTTCAAAATATCTAACTAATAAATCAAAGTAATAAGTTATACAATAACTTATTATATATAATGTTCCGGCTTGAGTTCCATAATGTGACCGAGTACGAGTTTTGTTCTTGCGATCTTCGTGTAAAGTTGAATTTTCTCCGTCTCGTCAAGCCTTTGTTTCTCTCTATTGTATCTCTTGAAGTATCCCAATCGCCATGTTCTCTACAATACCTTAAAGAGAAAGAAAAATATCGGCAGCAGTATGGGGTCTTCAAAAGATTGGAAAGATTTACATGTTAATATGTAAAAAATGTAAATTAAATTCAAAGAATTTGTATTAAAAGAAAAAAAATTTCTCATACAGTTATATTGAATTGTAATGTCTTTGTTGATTGTTGTAAACTGTACTTAATTGTTGTTTCAATTAATGTATAAATTGTTGTTGCAAGTAATGTTTAATTACTGTTGTGTATGTTTGTCATATGTTGCACAAGTTGCTGTTACGTGTTGTTTCGTGTTGCAAAAGTGAGTCTTTTAGTGACTGAATTTGATGTCTGAAACATTGTTTTGTTGACTGGTATAAAGAATGTTAAATGTTATATGTCTTTATAGTTGTGAACATTGTGATATGAAATGTTATTAACATTGAAATATAATAATGAAATAAAAGAAAATTGAAAATAAAATTTCAAAAAAAATAAATTAAATTCTTAGGAAAATCTTCCCGTATTTCGTTTCTAGAAATCTGTATTTTCCTTAAAATATATTTGTAATAAGGATTATTATAATATGATGAACAGGGACGATATTTAAATTGTTAAGAATTATTAAAATTGTTTAAAATTTGTAAAAATTGTTAAAGAAGAAATTGTTAAAATTGTAAAAAATTTGTAAAAATTGTAAAAATTTATTAAAGTTGTAAAGGAAATATTTAACTTTTCTTTTCATTAACTTTTATATTTGAACAGGGATATTATTTATATTTATAAAAATAATTAGTAAATTTGTGGGATACGCTATCTATCATGCTGAAGTAAATTATAAACAAGTGTCCTCGAGTAATTTCCCATGTTGATTTAATAGTCTGCAAACACGTGACTTTACTCGAAAGCACTTGGGTATGAGTTATTGAATTGAACAGGGACGATATAACTAATTCATGAAAGTTATAAGATATTAAAATAAACGTCCTCATCCTTAAAATTGATATTAGCTAAAATAAGTTACTTATTCCATGCTGAGACAATGATGTGATTATTTATAATGAAGTCCATCCCTAAGACTTAATATAGTCTCAAATATATATATTATACTCAGTGACCTGATGATAGGGGGTGGTTTTTCGACCTGATAGGGAAATTCCTCAGTAACAAGTAATGTCACTGCTTGTTAATGACGAACCACATTATCCTGAAAAAATGCGTACTTCAGTGTTCCCTGCTAAGATGAATATCTGTAAAAAATATTAATGTCCCCTGATAGTATACTTACTTCAGAGAAATTCTGTAAAAAACTCTGTGTTAGGATTAGTAAATGAATAAAAAATGTATTTTCATCTCTCTCTAAAAAATTTTGAATTAGCATTAGTAAATAAATGAAATATAGATTCCCGTAAAAAAAAATTAAATAAGTTTTCTTAGGTACTTCTCGTTATTACATTGGTAATATGGTAATATAATATTATTATAATGTCCAAGATTATATTCCCATACTACCAATATATATATAAACAATTTTTGTGTGCGAGTGTGAACTCGTAAGAAATATTCTCAAATGGGAGAATCTATAAAATCTGTAAACAAAAGAATGAAATTATTGAAAATAAACAACAAATTCTTGTATTCACACTATTATTCTACAATCATCCTTACACCTCTTTGTTTTCCTACTTTTAATTAAAAAATGGAAAAAAAAATTTAATATTTTAAACATAAAATTTAAACAAAAATACTAGGTGTTTTTATGCACCAATACATGATCGAATATTTAGGAATATGAACCTTTATGTTACTTCATGTTCATAAATATCTAATCATGACTAATGCCGGACTGGACGAAGTGTTTTGTTATTCAATCATGACTGGTTAAGCTGAAGTCCAATGTGTCTTTTGATTGTGAAGTCAGCCAACAAATAAATGCCTCCATGTCGCTTGCAAATACACATAATGCTCCATATGTCAGTATTACCTGCAAACGACATGGAAACATTCATTTAATAACTGTAATGCCCACATATGAGTCATCTATGAATGTATACATGTGTACTAGTATTTATGAAAGTTGCATATAAGAGATTTCTACTTTACACGTGAAATATTTAAATGTCGTTATTCAAATGAAATAGTAAATCGTGGTATGTAGGTCAAACATTACCGTTACCTGACCCTTGTGTAACCAGAAAGTTCTCAATGTGTTAGAATTTTAACTCCTTCATTCATACATTATTAAAGTTACAAGTAGTTGGTAATTACTAAATTACATCATATAATGAGAATTATGTGTTTATTATGACTTACACTAAATTCATTATGCATCTATTCAAATATGAACTATATCAGTTTAGAAGAAAAACTGCAAAATTATGACTGCTATAAACTTATTATTCAAAGTGGTTAGTTGTGTATTGAATCACTAGTGGTTCCTAGTTGTTCACCTATTATGCGTTTTCGCATGTTATGTTGAGTAATGTTACCACTTATATTTATGAGATAAATTATCATTAAAATATAAAAAAAAAATGTTAAAGTAAAGTATATTTACGACAAAGATTTTTTTTAAATAAATCTCTAGTGATTACTTAATTGTTTAAATGATTAGTTACTTTACTTACTATTTATATACATGATGCTTCTTAAATTGTATGCGACTCCAAACTTAGGTACTCTAAATTTAATTTAATTAGAATGCCATAAGTTGAAGTAGTATACACTTACTCATTTCTAAAGGTGTTCTTACACTTGTGAATCAACCTTTTGATTTAGAACGATGTTGCTCTTTTGTATCAGCTGTTTTGCTCTTATTAACAGAATCACACTTCCTTCTTCTAAATTTATTTTCCTTTTAAAGAAAGTTGGTATCTTTCTTATACTTATTCAGCATTAACTTTTACTGCTGTCTTCTTATGATTTTAAAGTATCTAATCAATGGTTCAATCTTTTCTTTCCTAAAGATGTTTTGACTTTATATTACTATGGATACTCAGGTTCTCTTACTGGTCTAACTACCTTTGTCCTGAATCCATCTATTTCCTTCTTTATTCCTAAAATTTCTATCAGACTGAACCGTTTGTAAAGTCAGTTCCTATACATACGTATTCCGAAGTATATCAGTAGAAGATGTTTGCGAAATTAAGATTTATTGGTATAAACTTCCTTCGTTATTATTTGGTTCCCTCATGTTTAAAGCAATGCATCCGGACCAGTGTGCACGGGCCCTTTCTCGTTATCTCAACAATGTTAAATTTCATCAGATTGAGGAAGTTTCTGATGTTGGTTTCTTCTGTGGTTACCTTAAGTATTAAATCTATCATTCTTTCTTCCCGATCAATTTGTATTTGATCCGATGGATAAAACCACCGATTATCGTACATTCCAGTTACTGTAATCTGGTTCTCAGTCTTTAAGATTAATTGATCCGCTGAATAATACTGAGAGGTTATCATATGAAGAAAACTCATATATCTTTATTTATATATATATAAAGGCTTTCTTCATATTGGAACCAGACAGTTGACTCTGATGTGCTCATTCTATCTCTTTTAGATGAGCTTACTTTTAACATCTATCATTTTTGTTCTGTTATTTTTCTTCTTAATGGTTTTATTTCTCTCTAAGCTTCATTATTTATACTTCTACTGTGTCCAATGTGAGTGTTATTCAGCGATAATCTTCTTCATGGACTGATTTCACTATTTCGGATATTACCTTCTTTCTGCCTTAAAGGCTTCTTTAATTATTAAAAGTATATTAAGGTGTGATCTACTGATATCGTTCTTTATGGTTGTAGTTCTGCAGGGTTTTTGGTGATATTCTATATAAATTTAAATGGCATTTTCTATCTGTTTCTTTTTGCCTTCTTATATGCATCATGAGTTCAATATTACTTCTTCACATTATAACCTGCATTCATCTGTATTCTTCCGATCACAAATATACCGTGCACCTTACCTTATGTCTCCTGGAAAGAACAAAACTAGAGTTACATCTCTTGAGCCTTTAACCTCTCTACCAAATTTGAAATCGTTTGCTTGGCCTTCGCTCACAATTTCTTGGATTTTGTTCTTTCTTTCTTCACAAAGATAGGTGGTTAGTATGATCAGATGAAACTTTTGATTGATCTGTGAATCCAGCTTCATGCTTGTGTTATATAGAGAGTTTTAGAGTTGAAGTTACTACTTCGATAAGAGTGACAATGGATGTTTGTCAACAGTCTTTACCTCTACCTTTCTCTTTTCCACAAAGTTTAGCTTCCTTCTTTTGGATACCTCCAATATATCAATCATATGAGTCTGAAGAACTTTGTGTCTTATTAGATTAGAAAAGCTGGAAGGCCAAGCATTTTTTAATCTCTGGTTCCCTCAGAAGGTCTGTTGCTGTAATGCTGAAAGTGCAGCTCCTTGGGCAATTCCAGTTTCTCTCTCTTCTGCATTTAACTCTTTCGACGCTCTGCTCAGAGACTCGGTTATCCTGCTACCGGGTAATCAGGGGAAACCAGCCTCATAGTGTCAATTAAGCGTTTACCCTAAACGTACATAGAGTGGTTGGCGATGGAAGTTTCCTTACAGAGACTATCATCAATTTGGATCAGCGTATTTTTCCGAAATTTCTTCATCTCGTACTTCATACGTCTACTCTTTCTTTTCCCAAGAGGTTCTACACATCATTATGTGTAAAGCAGTATTGATCTTACAGCTTTCGTACCTCAATCTCTACGTACCTCTCAATTCTAGTTCAAACTGTGATGCATAATCGAATGGGACCATTCCTGCTATCTCTTATCAGAAATCAAAATATTCTGTATCAATGCGGAGAGTCGGACTTCACAGTTCTTACAACTGTAGCCCTACCGCATAAGCTGCATTCGATCCCATTTGGATGACTATGCACGCTCAGAACGGAATTATTTCATCCTTTGTATATTTACCAAAGGGTTGCAAGTAATGCTCATTCTCAAATGGTAAATCTTTTACCTCTCTGTCTTACAGGTAAGTGAGCTAAAGTGGGACAACATTTGTCCTTCCTTGAACCTAATCAGGTATTTGACTTGCAATTGGAATCAATCTTCGTGACCCCTTCACCTAAAATTTACAAACTTGTATAGGTGGCCCTACAGCATGTTTTCCCTAATGCCTTATTATCCTCAGAATCTCCTTCAAAAGTGTCTGAGTTTTTCATCGGTACTGTCCTTACGAATTTACGAATAAATTCGGAGTTCTGGAGACTTTATAATCATACAAGTCACCTACAAAAACATCATACATGAACGTTCGAGGCGGTCTTACTTGAGACTTTATAACATTACAGATCACCTACAAAAACATCTTGCGATATTGTTCGAGGCGGTCCAGATACCTTTCTTTACTGGCATAAATCAAAATGGAAAGCTATTTATATGTTAGTTTAAAATGCTTTCAAAAAAAAAATACAATAATGTTACAATTTTCCCATATTCGATGGGGAATAAATAAAAAATATATATAAAATTGGGTTCCTGAAACTTGACTATGCTGTGGTGAATTAATATCATGTTCTTCAACATAATTTTTTCTATGCTTCCT
The DNA here is from genome assembly GCA_015478945.1 of Trachelipus rathkii. Classification (NCBI taxonomy): domain Eukaryota; kingdom Metazoa; phylum Arthropoda; class Malacostraca; order Isopoda; family Trachelipodidae; genus Trachelipus; species Trachelipus rathkii. Next base: position 12,069 of record JABUQX010098986.1, read on the forward strand.
AAACCTAAAAATTTAAATCGGCTGTGCCTTTTAGCCACAATTCTATACTAATCAACTTCCTTTCATAGTCAGTTGCCTTTACCTGAACTATGTAAGTAATGCTCAATCGAAGTGAATACATATATATATATATCTATATATATATATACTGTTCGAGATTCATTTTATCTAACTATTTGTTGTAAGGTTTTAATATATATATATATATATATATATATATATATATATATATATTGTTCTAAAATATTTAATATAAGTTGTTTAGCGGCTAGCATAAATAAAATGTTTTTCCATAAACTATGGCTATTTCTATCGCCTTTGAATCTATTACTTCTGGTTTGAGCTATTTATTTGCTCTATATATCTCAATGCGTTTGTGCCTATCTGCTATTCGTGCCAGATTTGTTCTGATTTCACAAACAGAACAATAATCCTATAATATTTCTATTTATCTGTACGGTTTTCCACAGTTAAGAAGTGGCTGGAATCAATCCTTTCAATTTGCGAGGCACAAGAGTGACAAAACACATATATTTATATTTATATATATATATATCTATATGCCACTTTGGCATCATCCAGATTACTAATTGATCGGCGACGTCTTAACGGGTACTATTCCGCACCTCCAGCACTTGATGGATTGACCCTTATCACTTCACTGTCTCTAAACTATCTAAGCTTGTTAATCTCGATCTTGGGTTATTAGTGACATTAGAACTAGGTTAGATTTTTCAATGCTTCAAAATGACTGTCCAGTTTCCTTTTGAAGTTTGATCCACCGTCTTCTTCTTACTAATAACACCTTTAAGCCTTGAATCTTGACTTTAGCACTGTTTTCCGTACCTTTTATTAAATACCTCTTCATTCTAAATTGAATGGACTGTCCTCATGGCTCTTCCTCTACCATGACCTGAATAATTATCTGGGTCAGAGAGGTCGGACCTATCAGCGGTTTTAGACTGTGTCCTCACCCATGTAAGCTAAGCTCATACTCCTCCAACTGGATGAGTAAGCAGCTCGGACAGAATTATCCTTTCTCTGCATTTTACCTAAGTGAGTAATCTGTCTCATTCTTAACCTCTTCAAATGAGGGAGCAATGGATCCTATTATTCCTAGAATTCTCTATTATATTAGGTCGCCTCACACTATATATAATTATAGTCTGTATGTATAAAACAATAAAACAACGGTATGGTTATAATACAGACATTAGCATTCAGTTTTTTCGGCACTTTTTGCTAAGTAAATTAATATATATGTTTGGCAAATCTTATATCAGTAATAATATATTATTCGGCAGTATTTGTATATAAGTAAATTATATACTATTTGGCATTTTTATATCGGCAATATGTATTACCTACATTGACTAACAGATTATTTTATTTCTATAAATTGACATTGGGTTTTTAATACCATTAATTTAGACTATTATTAAATTGATAATATTTTAAGTTTGGTGAGAAAAAAAATTAATTGGGGTGGTCCCAAGGGTGGTGAAATTAAAATAAGTTAGGTTTTTTTAAGAATGCTTAATTAATTTTTCAAGGATGATCCTGAATGTTGTCTCAAAGAATATGTTACTTTCACTTAAAAGCAATGAATATTTAATATTAAAATCATATTTGAAGCGAAACGCGTTTTTTTGTCGTTTTTTGTTCGTTTTCAAAATTGCTTAGGAGTGGAAGACAAAAAGTAAGTTTCCTTTAATCTAACGTTCAATAAAAAAAATTTAAACTTTTGAATCTTGTATGAGACTCCATACATGTCATACAACACCACACTTGGTGACAAAATTTTTTTATTAGTGAGGTGTTTACCATATATATATTATATATACTAATATATAATATATATATATATAAATATTATATATATTATTATAATATTATATATATATATATATATATATACTAATATATATTTATAATTTTGATTATTGAACAAGATTGCTTTACGCGGTAAAATATTCTTAAAATATCTTGAGACAGGAAATGAATACCGGATATCGCTACGATAGTATTTTGTGTTTTGACTTTTGTCAACAAAGGATTCTCTTTCATAAATGAAATTCTTTATTCAAGTGAAATAATGTTTATAAAAGTGCTTTCTTTATATTATTTTATAGTTAATTTCTAGAAAAATGAAAGTGTCTATGAAATTTACTTTTCTTTCACTTTATATATATATATATATAATTCTCCTTTTTATTTTATTAAATATAGTTTGCGTTTTTACTATATGCAATTTTTAAGGGATTTCTTAGAAAGTGGTTTTCTTTTTAGTCAATATGAAGAGAAAGTTTTATAAAAGATTTAAAATTTCTTTATAAATGCTTCGTGTTTTTAAGAATACAAGTGAAATGTGATACTTTAAGCGTATTAAGCGTTTTTACATACGTGCTTGTAAATGAAGTGTCTTGTATTTGAATTGTGCTTTCTGTATTTAGAAAGTTTATATAAAAAAAAATTTTTATAAAGATAAAATTTCTTTGTTATTTGTTCTGTTGTGTTATTTTACAACAAGTGAGATTTGACTAGTGATTTTTATTGAGAGGCAATAAAAAATTTGATTTTTAAAATTTGCTCTAGGGGATATTTTTATGGAAGAGAGGATTACTGCAGGATATTTCCCTTTACTCCGTAAGGTAATTATAAAGATACTTATATATATAATATATATTATATCATAATATATATATAGTATATATACTATATATATAATATATATAAATATATATATATATATATATTATATATATATATATATATATATATATATATATATATATATATATATATATATATATATATATATATATATATATATATATATATATATATATAATTATATATTATATATATATATATATATATATATATAATATATATATATATATATATATATATATATATATATATATATATATATATATATATATATATTGGCAAATTTTTACTTGTGACCTGTATCACAAGTATAGGATATAGATACAATAAAAATGAGAGAATGAACACACTAACCTCTTTGATCTTTTCGCTGCAATTTCCCTGTGCCTGTTTTGGAATGGTAAAAATGTTGTTTAGTCCTCTGGGTTTCTTGTTTCCTTATTCTGTAGCACATAAAAGGGTTTCAGCTCGAACCATTGAGAAATAATTGACTTTTCGGGCGATTATTTGTCTGATGCCCCGCGAAAAAAATTTTATGGCAGCTTTTGTGATCAAATTTTGACGGATTTTCTTTTCAGATTTTTGATTTTTTTTCATCAGTAGTTTCTACTAGTTCCTTTTCCCGGACGTACTAGTCTGTACTGGTCTATACTGGTCTGTACTAGTCCCTTTATCGGACGCCAGATTTGACGAGGGCGTGACGGTTGTAATTGTAGTTTGAAGTTCCCTGTGATGATAGGACTATAATATTAAAAGTTTTCTATTAATTTTTGCACGTCATTCTGTACGTTGCAAACTACTTTTATTATTATTGATATGTCTTTTCTGATATCAAAAGTTTCAGCTTCTTGAAGTCTTGTTGCTATGTGTACACAGGACGTGTATATATATTTATATATTATATTATTTTTCTATCTAGAGTAAATGTTTTATTCCGCTGGAGTTTTGATTAAGTCAAGAAGTCTTTTGGTTCGGGTATTTAGCCCTTAAGGTTCAGATTTTCTATAGCGGAATTCATTAACCGTCGCACCTCTCTTTTAATGAAAAAAAATGAAAGATAACTCCAGATCCCTCATTCCAAGCGATGAATGCTTCTCGACTGCCCTTTCATACGGTTTGTCAAAGACCAATTCTCATAAATTAATTTATTAAAATTTATTTATATTGTCATATATTTTCTTGTGGTCTAACAATCACACATTTTCGTTTTACTCTATTATTTCAATGGACTAGTTTGTACAGTTCTAATTTTATCAGTAGTTTTTAATAACTTGGAATGTTTATATATAAAAAAAGTTTAATTTCAGAATTTATATTTTATATTTTTAATTAAATGAAAAATCAAATGCATAAAATATGAACATAAAGACTTGAAGAATGTAATGAGTTTTGAAACTTACATAGCTAAGCCAAACTTAAGAAAGTTCGAAGTGAAATTTCGAAAAAAGAATTAAAATAAGAAAAGAAAACGAAACCCAGAGGAGGTTCGTTTTAGCTGAAAATTAAATAAACACGTTCTAGAAATAGTATTAAAATTCCCATATATATATATGATAGTTTCTATATAAGTATATACTTGTGCCAAGCTTATAACTAAAGATGCGGTGCATGTAAATTACATAATGTTCGTGGTAAATTTCACTGAAATATATTATATAATATATACATTATATATATATGATATAGTATATATATATATTATAAGTATATTATATATATTAGAAAAATATATATATATATATTTTTAAATGTATGATATTATTCGTTACCCAACATATCTATATATATATATGATAATTTTGCTTTGCTTTTTGTATATTAAATTGTCATTGAAATAAATATTCATAACGAACGATTTTATTTTTATTATTAATAATATTATTGTTATTATTATTATTATTATTATTATTATTATTATTATTATTATTATTATTATTATTATTATTATTATTATTATTATTATTATTATATGTTATTTTTTTATTTAAAGATAACATTGAAAATGAACTTGACAATTAAGTGTTTTAGAAAGTTTTTAAATTGGGCTTTCGAAATGCTTTTCGAAAGAGCTTTCAAATTTATAAAAATAATTTTTAGAATTAAATTTGAAAAATTTAAATTAAATTTCAGAAATTAATCTGATTTGTAAATGAAATGAAAAATTTAATTTGAAATGAACTCAATAAAATTTAATCTGATTTTATCAAAATGAAATCAATAAAATTTGATTTGAAAAATAAAAAAAAATGAAAATTAGTTTGCAATAAAATTGATTTATTTTTCTAGGAAAAGTTTCAGTTAATAATTTTAATAATAATAATAATTATTAATGGTTTATTCTACTTACGACTTTTATTTTCGGTTTGTCTTCTTGAAAGTACTTTTCTAAATAAAAATTGAATTTAGCAAAATTTTTAATATAATATATTATATATATATATATATATATATAATATATATATATATTATATATATATATATATATATATATATATATATATATATATATATATATATATATATATATTTATTTATAATATAATATATTCAATATATTATATCTAATGCAACATATTCAATATATTTAAATATATCCAATATGTTATATCCAACATAATATATTTAATATATTTATATATTAAATAAAGTTTGAGTTTTAGCTTTCAAGCTTTTAAGCTTTGTGAGCTTAATTTTTCTAAGTTTTAAAAATATTACGAAAATTTTGAATCGATTTTTTTCTATGTTCACTACAAAAGAATACTTTAAAATATTTCGTTTTTTAGCGCTTTACGTTTAAAGGCTTTAAAGTTTACTTTGAATTCTATTTATTTCTTTTTAAATGGTTAATTTGCAGCGAGAGAATGAGCTTTAGCTTCGGTTCCTCGTCTTTTATACTAATTAGGTTAGTCAATCTGGGATTCCATAGGATGTATATCCTGTGGGTGATCTTAAGAAATCTTGTGAAATAGGAAATCAAATTAATAATTTATAAAAGAAATTTGTTTATGAAAAACTGATTGAGCAATGGGAATTTTCTAAATAATATTCTCACGCTATTAATAATTTTCTCACGGTTTTCCCAGTGGGTTTTACCGTTTCGCCATTGGGATTTTTATATGAAATAATATAATTTTACTTTAATTGATATCCTGTTGTTTAGAATATTTCCAGATTAAGCAATCGGCTTTTTATATATATATATATATATTATATATATATATATATATTTATTAAATATATATATATATTATATATATATATATATCTATATATATATTATATATATATATATATAATATATAATATATATATAGATATATATAGTATATATATATATATATATATATATATATATATATATATATATATATATATATATTGATTATATATATATATATATATATATATATAATATATATATATTATATTATTATCATATATATATATTATATTAATATATTATATATATATTATTTATCATATATGATATATATATATATATATAGTATATATATATATATATATATAGATATATACTATATATATATTATATAATATATATAATATATATATATATAGTATATCTATATATAAATATGTTAATATATTATATAATATTAGGATATATATATATATAATATATTAGTATATATATGATATATATATATATATATATATATATATATAATATATATATAGTATATATATATACATATTTATATATATTATATATATATATATATATATATATATTATATAGTGTATATATTATGCTGCGCCCAACCTATTTTCGATATGAATGAATAGAGATATATGTTAGTCTTAGTGGGGAAATTGACAGACCGACAGGTCTGTCAATCCGACAAAACAGACAAAACCGAAGGTTTTGTCTGTGTTTTGTCTGTGTTTGTTTGTATTATTTAATATTTAATTATTATTATTATTATTAATTAACGTTGATAGGTCGTTTTCCCGAAGGGAAACGAATCTGAGTTGAAAATCATCCTCAACATATCTCTTCAAAATTACCCACTCCAACTCCGACTCCGACTCCGACTTCGACTCCGCTCGCTCCGGCTCCGGTTCAGCCATGCGTAGTTGTTGATCCCTGTCCCTGTATTAATTATTATTATTATTGTTATTATTATTATTATTATTATTATTATTATTATTATGTATTATTATTATATTATTATTATTATTAATTTTATTATTATTTATTATTATTTTTGTTATTATTTTCACCGTGGTTTCTTCTTCGCATCCGGTTCCGAGTTCAATATACATCTACATGGGTTAGGGTTAGTATCGGGTTTAAATTTGGAGGGGGGTTAGATGGTGATATCTCCTTGTTGTATACGAGGTTACATCCCCACTGGGTCCCCCGAAGGGGGACGCCCCACCCCCGCACTTAACAATCAAAGTGTTTCGTTGTGTTTGTGTTTAGGTTTGTTCTTTCTGTGTGTGTCGTGTTGTTTGTTTTTTGGTTGTGATTTTTCGTTTTTTGGTAACGTGGTTTTTTTTGCTTGTGGTGTTTTGGTTTCTGTGTGTGTTTTGTGGTCTGTTGGGTGTCCTGCTGCTTGACCCGCTGTTTTGTTGATCTTGTGTTGGTTGAGTCGTGATAGTTTTTGTTGTATTGTTTTTTTTTTTTTTGTTTTTGTTTTGTTGTGTGGACTCTTATGGGGTTTGTCGTTTTTTAAGGTTTGGGATGTGGGGTGTTTAAAATTGAGCGTGTTTTGTTGTTGTTTTGTTGTTTCTTTTTGTGTTTTTATGCGATTTGGTGTTGGTTGTGAGGTTTTGTTTTAGTATGGTTTCGTGGGTATTTGTTCCCGGATGTTTTGTTGATTTGTTGGTAGTGGGTGTGTTAATTTGAGTATTGTGGCAGAGGTAATTAGGCGAAATTTGGTAAGAGGATTCAGAGTTGAAGTTCTAGAAATACTTGATATGGGAATCCTGAGAGTTGGCTCCCGGCACGCGGTGCTGGAAGCCACTGCGGAGCCGTGTTAATAAACATTCGTATACAACAATGTTGGTGTCCCTTATAAGGGTTATGGAGGTCGTAGAGTTCGAATATGATGGGTTAATAAGTACGCGCATAGGTTGTCTAGGATCCAACTCAGAAGGGATCCCACCGCCACATTAATATTGATGTAGAAAGCTGAAACTTGATATACAACCTTTTAGGTTGTATCTTAGATTTTGTGCATACGGGGTAAAATGACCGATTTGACGCAAATTCGGGGCCCGGCCCCAAATCTGAAAACTAATTGACTCTAGAATGCATGAAACTCGTATACAACTTCTGAAAGAATGTATCTTAGAGGATACCCGGGTGGTAAAATGACTTGTGGGTGACCCAGACGGGGTACTCACCTCCAAAATCTGAAATATTGACATAGAACAACGAAACTTGATATACATGCTTTTTAGATTGTTATCTTAGATGTTTTACGGGGTAAATGACCGATTTGACGCAAATTTCGGGTACCGCCCGCCCAAATCTGAAATATTGGACCTAGAACGATGAACTCGTATACACTACCAATATAAGGTACTCACTCATATATGGGTTAAATAACCGTACAACATCCTAAATGGGGGTCTCTGGGACCCCAAACCTGAAAATATATTGACCTAGAACGATGAAACCCGGTAATACACCTACCATATAAGGTACTGCACATAAATATGGGTTAAAATTAGCCGTACACAGTCCTAAAGAGGGTCTCCGGGCGCCAAACGGCTGAAATAATTGACCTATGAACGATGAAACCGGTATATTACTTTCATATAAGGAACCAATATCGTATAGGGGTTAAATAGCCGTACACATCCCAAAGGGGGGTCACCAAGCCGCGCACAAAACTGAAATACTTGCTTAGAACAACGAAAACTTTGGTTCACGATCTTTCTATGGTGTATCCTCCGATACAGAAAAAGAAAAAAAATATAAAAAAGAAAAATTAAAAAGAAAAAAAAAAAAAAAAAAATAAAAAAAAATTTAAAAAAAAAAAAAAAAAAAAGTTTTTAAAATACAATTTTTTTTTAAAAAAATTTTTTAAAACAATTAAAAAAAAATTTTAAATTTAAAAATGTCTGCAAATGCCTAGAGAACAAAAAATTAAACATTTTATTCTTTTTAAGTTTATAACTTAAAATTTAGCGTTTTTTATATAAATCAAACAGCCTCTAGAGCCTCTTGAGCCTCCAGATCCCTATCCTTCCTCAGGCCTCGCCCAACTCAACGCCCTCTCCATCACTATGAAATCTTATTGAATTCATTGTCAATATTTTGTATATACATAACACAAAACTTTCATTTATTTTTGTTTTATATGCTTTAAACATTTGTTTTTTACTAAAATTTTACGCTTTTCATATATGTGACTTAAATTTTTTTGTGTTTTTACATACCCTAAAACCTGTAAAATCAGTAATCAAACCCCCCACCGCCCTCCCTACCTTTGTTATGTATTTAAATTATCCCTAGTTTTTCACTTTTATTTAACAAAATTTTATCATAGCCTTGTCTGATTATTATACTGATCAATGAATATAAACTAACGTAACAAAGTTTTTCACATCAGTAAATCAAACCACTCCACCCGCTCCCCATCCGCTACCCAAATCCCGGAATATTTATACTATTAACATAGTAAATAATTTAACATGAACCTAAAAATTTTTTATCTGATAACCTTGTCTAATTATCATACTGATGAATGAATATATGCTAACATTAAAAAGTTCCATACTTAACACAGTAAAGTAACTTAACATTGAGCGAGAAACGGAACCTAACTTTAAAGCATCTTTTTCTAACATGGTCACTGAATGTTTTTTAACATAACATAGGTAACATTTAACAAAAATTTTATCACAACCTTGGCTAAATATCACACTGATCACGAATATAATGTTAACGTAACAAAGTTTTTCATAATTCAATAAGCAAACATAGGATCATAAGAACTACGAATATAATGTACACTCACAATTCTAACACATCTTATACACGAATAAGCAGTCAACATTACCAAAGTTCAATACTTAACAACTGAAACGTAACTAACATTTTTGCATACGATACGTACTATTCACACTTTTTCAAGTCATATCTCTAACGATAATCAATTACTATTTTCGTATTAACACGTGGTAATATTTATCATCACCTTACCTAATTATCATACTGATCAACGAATATAGGCCAGCGTAACAAAGTTTTTTTGGTAACAAAGCTAACATATCATAGTCTAAACCGCCAAGAATATAACACACACTGAAAAACTCACCACATACCTTAAACACGACATAAACAGCTAACATTATGCAAAGTTCATTACTTAATCAACAGTGAAGTACTAGCAAAACTATATAGAACGTTGCCTTCACGTCTTTTTTTTCTTTTTGTTTTAAAGACTATAAAGGACCTTTTAACATTTATTTCATTAAAACTGGATGTTTTAAAACTGTGAACTATTTGTAAACGATTTCCTGCAAACTTTTTAGTTTTTTTTTTTTTTTTTTTAAACTCTTGCTTTTTAACTTGATTAAGTTAAGAAATTTTGTTATTACTAAAAATTTTAATTCGTTTTAAATGTTTATACCGTAAAAAAAACTGTGTTTTACATACCCTAAAACGGTAAAGTCACTAAATCAGTAATCAAACCACCCTCCATACCCACCCCTGATCTATTGCGGTATTGATCTATTCATTTTATTTTTCCCATTCAGAATTTGAGAATAAAGTTGGATCTACAAAGTAGTAAAAATATGTTCTTTTGAGATACAAACCCTCGAATATATGCTGGCATTGACATAGTGTTTCACTTCAAGAAACAAGCTAACATAACATACCTGAACTAAGAATATAATGTATAACATCAACCCTAGCATATTCCTTAAACACGAAATAAACAGCTAACATTAAACAATTTCAATACGTTAACAACAGTAAAGTAACTACCAAATCAAATCGACCTTTGTCTTCTACATAGTTTAAACATTTATCTTTAAATACCTTTTATTGATTTTTACCTTTAATTTCTTTACAACTTTTTGTTTTAAAAAAGCAGGAAACGATTATGAATTTTATTTCAATGAAACTATTTTCTTTAAAAGTAAACTATTAAAATTTAACTTTTATTTTCTTTAAAAAACTTTTTTGTGTTTAAAATATTTTTATTCTTTTTATGTTTAGAAAACGTAAAAATTTAAATTTTTACATAAACTAAAACAGTAAAACTGTAAATTACAAAGTTTTTCACATCAACAAAGCTAACATAACAATAAACCGTCATGCAAGATATATTTCTTTAATAGGCAATCCTTTACAATATCGCCATACTTGGGCAACAGGAAAGTAACGTGACCTTTGCTTACAGACCGTACATATTCAGACTTTATTTCAAACAATATCTCTAACATATCGTACTGTTATTTTTACATTACATAGTAACATTTATTAACAAAAATTTTATCACAACATACTTGCCCACGATGATAGTGCCTGAACGTACCAAAGTTTTTTCAGCATCAATTAAAGTTTAGACATAGATCAATATCCTGAACTAGGAATTATAACAACACATTGCAAAACCTAACATACGTTATGATCGAATAAATGACTAACATTAACAAAGTTTTATATACTTAACAACACTAAGTAACTAACATGCATAAAGAACGAACATGTACGAAGCTGATGTGGTTCTTGTTTCAACTAGAGTTATCAAATACAAGTCGAGAAATTGTTCAAGCTCCTCCCCTTTTTCGAAACATTACGCAATACCTATGATTCTTTGTTTGGTTCGTTTTTCGAACATTACGCAATACCTATGATTTCTTGTTTGATTCGTTTTCGAAACATTAAGCTATACATTTGATTCTTTTTTGACACAGGGTCAAGATAACAAGTTTATTAAAAACATTTTTTATGTTTTTGGTTAATGTCTTTATGTTTTATAACACTAGCAAAACGTTTTATTTTTAATTTTATTCTTTAAAACTTTTTGTTTTTTATATAAAAAAAAAAACAATTTTTTTTAATTTTATTTCGTTAAAATCTTTTTGTTTTTACTAAAAATATTTATTCTTTTATTTTTTATAACGTAAAAAATGTTGTGTTTTAACAATACCAAAAAGCTAAATTAGTAAATCAACCCATCCACCCCACTCTCCTCATCGTCTCCTAACCAGCGCCCCATTGATCTATTGATCTATTTGATTCAAGTCACATTTCGTGTATCAACCATTTTTGGATAAACATAACATAAACAAGTTCTTTATACACTGAATAACGAAAATAGATGCTAACATAACAAAGTTTTCACATTAATAAACTAACATAGCATCATCCGGTCTAAGAATATAATATACACACCAACAAACCTAACACATCTCAAACCTCAAATAAGCGCGTAAAATTAGCAAGTTTCTATCACTTACAACAGTAAAGTACTAAACGATAGTGGCTCAAAAACGTGAACCTATTCACACTTTTGTCAAGCATAATCTCTAACATAGCAATGTTAATTTAGATTAACATGGTAATATTTAACAAAAATATTATCACAACCTTGGTGCCTATATTATCATACCACAATCGAGTATAGGCTACGCTAAAATAAGTTTTCACATTAATAAAGCTTACATATGACCATCTGAACTAGAATAAGTAATTCCACACCGACAACCTACACCCGTTAACATGAATAAAACTGGTTAAACGTTAACAAAGTGTCACACTTACAACAGTAAAGTAACTAACATACATACAAAACGTAACCCTATTCCACACTTTTCTTCAAGCATATTCTAACATAAACAAATGTAATTTTAAACATTAACATGGTGATATTTAACAAATATTTTTATCATAAGCATTGACTAATTAATCAATACTGATCAGTAAATATACGCGTAACATAATAAAGTTTTTCACATTAATAAAGCTAACTTAGCATAACCCGCACTAAGAAAATAATATACCATCGACAAACCTAAGAACACAACTTACTCTATGAATTAAACTGTCCACATTAACAAAGTCCACACTTAACACCAGTAAAATGAAGATATCAACAACAAGCGTAGAGATGCGTGGCGATGTCATCATACCAGCACAGCGAAAAATGTCCTATTGAAGAAAATAGTGTATAAAACAATCCTTAAGGTAATGAGATTCTTTCTTTTAACCAATCATAAAGCGTAAAAACAAGGATAGAGACACACGAACGAACCATAAACGGTTTCAAAAAGTCTATTCAACGATGCATAATACAAACTTTGTTTAAACATGAAATCAGGTCATATATTTGGTATTTTCTTATATCTATCAAGTTATGATGAATTCGTTCGCTTGCAGATTGCTTCTCTAGTTGTTTCAATAGAGTTATCGATTACAATGTCCGAGAATGTTGCTCAGACTCCTCCCACTTTTCGAAAAATTACGCAATACCTATGTGATTCTTGTTTTGTTAACAACGTTTCACACTTAACAACAATAAAGTAACTAACATAACAATATGCAAAACGTAACCTAACTACTTCATAACTTTCTCAGCATACCTCTAACAATAACAATGTTAATTTGCCATTAACATGGTAATATTTAAACATAAAAGTTATCAATATACATTGGCTAATTTCATACTAATCTATCACGAATATAGCTTAACGTGTAATAAGAGTTTTTCACATTCAATCAAAGCTAACTTAGATAGCATAACGCTGAGCTAAAGAAAATAGTGTACAACGACAAACCATAATAGGCTTACCCCTAATACACTGTTTAACATTAAAAAAAGTCCGCACTTAAAACATCGGTAAGTAACTAAACAAAATGCATACAAAATCGGCGGCTTCTTCTTACTATTTTTTCCAGCACATCTCTAACAATATATAACGTTATTTTAAAACATTTGACACAGTAAATTTAAAACTAAATTTTATCAAGCATCCTTTATCTTCTAATTATCATACAGAACTACGAATATATGTTAAGGTAACAACACCACTTTTTTAACTATTAAGCAATAGTAAAATTTAGCAAAAAAAAAAAAATCATCAATAACATAGACTAAAATGATCATAATCGCCCCCCACGAATAATATGCAAACATAACAAGGTTTTAATCCAAACACTAACAATAAAAAATAGACGAAGTTTTTATAATCCATACAATAACATAAAACAAGTTTTTGAATAAATATCATAATAAAAGGTGTAATATGTTTACTATGATATTTAAAGCTGTAACAGCAAGTAAAGTAACAACATTGGCATACAGAAAGGGTAATCAATATTCACCGGCTTTTTCCAAACGAATCTGTAGCTATCATAGGTGTTTTTATAACACTTAACATAGTAATATTTTACAAGAAAATTTATCATAACCGTACCTATTTATCATACATACCCACGAAGCAAGTCTCTAACATAACAATGTTTTACATTAAATAAAGCTAACATATCCATCATATGAACTAGAAAAATAATGTACAATGACAAACTTAACACAACTTTACGCACCAATAAACAGTTAACATTAACAAAATTCCACACTTAACACGTAGTAAGTAAACCAACATTGATACAAAACGTAACCTGTTCATACTTTTTTCAACATATCTCTAACATATTAAACGTTAATTTTACATTAACACAGTAATATTTTAACAAAAATTTATAATAACCTTTGTCCCTAATTAAATCATTACGCAGACCATACGAATAAACTGTAGAACTACAAAGCTTTATCATCATTCCAAACATAAACATAGAAAAAATAAGCTCTTGAATAAAATATGCATAGTAAATTGTAATAAGTTTAATCTGGATTTAGAAAGGTAAAGGCAGTAAATCAGTAAATCAAACCATCAACACCTCCCCACCCTCCCTCCATGAACTTTTGATCTATTGTAGTCTATTGATTCATGTCATATGTCGAGTATCATTTCGACTAAATAAACATAACACAAAAATGTTTTTTATATACAACCATCGAATATATGCTAGCGTAACGAAGTTTTTTTTACATTAAAAAAGGGGCTTAACATAAGACTAACTAGGAATATAATTGTAAAACCGGACAACATAACACAAGACCATATCGTACGAATAAACTCTAACCATCAACAAACTTCGGCACTTACAACAGTAAAGTACCCCTAACACTGTTTCAAGTTAAATGAAAATATACAATACTTTTTCAAACATATCTCTAACATATCAATGTTATTTTTACATTCAACTGCGTAATATTTAACAAAAATTTAACATAACCCGGTCTAATCATCATACTGACAGTCTAATCATCATACTACCAGCGAATATATTGCCAACGTAACAAATTTTTACATCAACTTCGTAATTATTTTTAAATCATAAAATTCATCATAACTGGTCCTAAATATCAATTCATATTCCCGCACGATAATTGCAAAATCATACAAAAGTTTTAAAACGGGCAAAACACAACATACAAAATAAGTTCCTTTATATACTAGCTCAACGAATATTGCTTAACAATCAAAAGTTTTTAAGCATGCAATAAGCTAATCATAGTATATCGGGGAGCAACTTAGAATAAATGTACAAAATGTAAACCTAACATAGCATAGCAAATTATATGAATAATCAGCTAACATCAATAAATTTCCCTACGTATTCAAAGGTAAAGTAGTAAACAGGTGCCATACAATATCGATATGTCCAACTTTTCACGCTATCAGCAACATAGGAAGCCGTAGCATCTAAGCAAAGATCCCTTAACAAAGTGACCAATCTACCAAAAAGATACCACATCTCAACCTATGAATTGACACTATCTTCGTTAAAGTGTCATTCGT
>JABUQX010098987.1:0-17500 GCA_015478945.1 Trachelipus rathkii
CCAGGACAGAGATTATTTTATTTATTAGAAAATAGCATTTTCACTGGTAAAAGGATCCCAAATATGAAAGTGATTTAAAGTTTTTTTGAAAAGAAACAATTTTTTGTTTTTTTTTTGTAAAAAAAAAAGAAAAAAACAAGTTTTTGTTTTTTTTAAAATTTAATCCTAAAGTTTTATAAATTTCCTTGAGGGAACAATAGAACAATTAGTCCCCGGGTGGTGGGACGCTGGGCATGTTCCCTCTTTGTGTTATGGCTTTTAAGATCTTATTCCCTTTAAGATATGTAAAAACAAGGTTTTATATGCCCTTAAAGCTACACCTACATAGGACGTAAAGAAGTTAATGTATAGAAGTTGTCACATACCCCTCCACTTTTTCAAGGTATGTCTTTACGATTTTAATCTTCTCTGTGTATAAGTTATGGAAAAGTTGTTTATTCTAAAAATATTATTACATAATTACTATGTTACTATATTAGTTAAATACCAATGTGTGTACATGCATAATAAAGTTCCCCCTCCTTGTACAAACCGTAATTTTTCTTTATGGACTTCAAGTATTGGTATCATATTATTATACTTCAAAATTTACTTCGAAGTATGTAAGTTCATAACCTTTCTATATCAGCGCTGTATGCATTCGGTAACCATCGAGAATATCTCACTTGGGTTTGTAATAAACACTGATATACCAGGATTTTAAATAAACTAATGCGCTTGAGCATATGTTATAAGGTTCGTAAATATACACCTTGATCCAGTACACAAACTAATATTATACATACTGAATGCGACGGCGTACAAAAGATACCATCCTCTAGGATGTAAGCCCTACCCCTTTAAATTACATACGCTCCAATATTTTCGCGGCCACGTAGTAATATTAGGCGGCGGTTCATGCGTCCGGTTCGCACCGGGTCGCGCTTGCGGGCGCCCTTGCGTTTTGCTTCACGTGATCTACTACTATATAAATCTAGTGAATTAATTATTATCTATTCAAGTGAAATTAATAATTATTCTCAATGTAAGTATTTATTATAAATATGATATACAATTAGTAAAAAAAAACACTTTTAATACAAATCAGATAACTTGTGCACGTTAAAACCGCTAAATGACTATGTATTTAAATGAGTTTGGCGTCTAAAGATAATAAACGAGCACAGTGCTGCTCAATACAAGTTTACAAGAACAAAGTTAATTTTCATCCAATCCCAGGTAAGGCTAAGGATATGAAAAACATGTTTTTACATACGCTTAAAACCAAAAAGACGATAAAATAATTCTCGACCATCCATACGAGGTCATATAGGATAATGGATTACACCGACCAATCACAAGTAAGGAAACATTTCCTTCTTACCTGCTAAAAGGATCTTACCGATCCAGCATGTTTCAGTTTGGAATATATTTATAAAAATAATAATAATAACAATGATTCTTGTCTATACTGGAATTACCTTTTGACCTGGTATTAGGCTTAAATTCAGCTGGGGATGTGAAATAACTAATTTAGGTCTAAATTTAGGCCTAACGTAGTTATTGCAACCACTTTTTACAGAGAGAGGTCAGTTTCGTATCTGTAAGGAGTGCGGGTTGTGTGTTTTCTCGTGATGGATTGTTAATGGTACATATGATAATAATAATAATAATAAAGAAATCCGAATTATTTATAAAACTTGAAATATTTTTCAAGTTAACATCGAGCGAAATACTATAAAATTGTAAGTGAATAATTGTTATTTTTAAATAAAAACTTAGAATGGTTTTAATAAAATACATGTTATATGTTAGGCATAGAGATACTTATTTTGTTATTGTTATACTTATCAGGCTAAAGATGCATGTAAAGCAGTAGACAATAGCACAACAACGTGGCATAGGCTAATGTAAAGGAGGTGGATAGGGTTCCCTAATGAATTTACTGATTTATGTGCATTTAAGTACGTAAAATATATGTTTTTAATAAAATTTCATAAAATTTTAGTAAAAGTTATTATAAAACTTGATAGTTATAAAATTTATAAACAAAAAGTATTAACAGTTAATAATAAATTCTTTGTTCAAAGATAATGATTGTTTTTTAATAGAAGTTTTAAGAAACTTAGAAATAATTTTAGTTATGTTTGAATGAGTAATATAAATGTAGTGTTTAATTTAAACATAAAATGTTTTTTAATAAATTATATGTTATGTGTATAAGTCAGTGGGCACGTGTGTGTGTATGTGTGTGTGTGTATGTGTGTGTGTGTGTATGTGTGTGTGTGTGTATGTTATGTGTGTGTGTTATGTGTGTGTATGTATGCTGCTAAATAAACAAGAGCAAGAGGCCAGAAGTAAATAACACTAAAGATAATAATAAATAATAAAAATAAAAATGTATTAATAAATTATACGTAAATACGTCGATTACTTGTAAGTGGTTTTGTGTGTGTTGTGTGTGTGTGTGGTGTGTGTGTGCGTGTGTGGTGCGTGTGTGTATGTGTGTTTCTAAATAATAATAACAATAGACTGAAGTAAATAACACTAAGTATAATAATAATAAAAATAAAAAAAAATAAAAAAAAAATAAAAAATAATAAAGTTATTAATATAAATAAACTTGAAAACATTTATTCACTTATAAAAAGTTTAATAAATAAAATAATAGACAAAAAGTTTATAAATTTACTAAATTAAAAGCAGTAAAAAACATTATGAGGTTAAAGCAGTAAAACATTGAGTTAAAGCAGTAAAACATGAGTTAAAGCAGTAAAAATGAGTTAAGCAGTAAGTAGTAAAACAAAAGCAACTAAGCCGCTTTGTTGCTTAGGTCACACCTCTATTGATTTACCTGATTTACTGCTTTAAGATATGTAAATTTTTAATAAATATATGAGTTAAAGCAGTAAAACATATGAGTTAAGCAGTAAAACATGAGTTAAGCAGTAAAACATGAGTTAAAAGCATACTAATCCCCTTGTTGCTAGGTAACACCTCTATTGATTTACTGATTTACTGCTTTAAGGTATGTAATGTTAATAAATATATGAGTTAAAGCAGTAAAACATATGAGTTAAAGCAGTAAAACATATGTTAACAGTAAAGCAGTAAAACAAAAGCATACTAATCCCTTAGGTGTTAGGTAACACCTCTATTGATTTACTGATTTACTGCTTTAAGGTCTGTAAAGTATATGTTTTTAATAAAATTTCGTACCATTCTGGCTTTTTCTTCCTTTCTCCTTCCTCATTCTTTTTCATTATTTATATTGGTATAACTTCTTAAATAGATTTCTAATTTTTAATGTTATTGCTCAGCTTTTCCTGGTTTTAGAGTGTAACTACACGTCCTCAGTACTCGACTCATCAATTGTAAATTAGTCGCTGATGGGGCTTTACCCCAAACGCTCCTCTGGTTACCGTTCCTTGATCCATGACTCATTTTTATTTTAAGTAAAAGGTGTATATGTGTGTGTAAGTGAGTGGGCCGTGTGTTGCATAAGTGTCATAGTTGTGGTGTAGGCGGGTGTGTAGGTTGTGGAGCTTAGGTGTATCGTATCTAGGGGGGTGTATGTGTGTATAATGTGCAGGTTAGGTGTGAGCTAGTTACGTGGGTGCCATGTATCTAGGGTGGGTGCTACTGTGTGTATAAGTGTCATAGTGTGTGTAGATGTAGGTGTGAGCTAGGGTTGGTGTATGTATCCATGGTAGTGTTGGTAAGGGTGGGTGTGTGTATATAGGGAGGGTGTATGTGTCTAGGCATGTGTGTGTGTGGATGTGTGTAGGTGTAGGTGTGAGTGTAAGTGCCTCTTTGTGGGTGTATGTGTGTATAAGTAGCCTAGCGGGTGTGTGTGTGTGTGTTGTGTATTATAAATATCGTAACGGGTGTGTGTGTGTGTGTGTAAGTATGTGTTATATGTATGTATTGTGCGTGTATGGATGGATAGCGTTTTACTCTCTCTCTCTCTCTCTTCTTTCTCTCTTCTCTCTCTCTCTATATCCAGTTGATATTATATATATATATATATTATATATTATATATATATATATATATATATATATATATTATATAATATATATATATATATATATATATATATATATATATATATATATAAATGCAAATTGATATAAAATTTCCAGATTTAATTTGGGAAAAGTATGGAAATAGCTGATTCCAAATTTTTGGCTATGTATAAGATCTTTTATATGTAAGGACTAAATGTTTATATATTAATGGGCATTCAGACGGAGCCCAATCTGTTAAGTTCAATACATTTGCCTGTGTGGTTAGGGGTCGCGTTGCAGTTCGGTTAGTTGACTGTTATAGTTACTTTTTAAATCGCGAATTTCAATGTAATTCCTGGCGGTGGGTGATTTCGCATCAGAAAGATAGAGATGTTTATGCGCAAGGCGCATGATGCATATAAATGTATGCGCAAACGCATGGTACATATACATGCATACAGTAGTAGTATAAAATGGACATGTGGTGACATTCCTTAAGGAGGGGCCCAGGGGTTCAGGATCCTGTGAAACTTCGCAGAAGAGTCAAGAGTATATATATATTATATTATTATATATATATATATATATATATATATTAATATATTATATATAATATATATATATATATATATATATATATATTATATATATATATATATATATATATATATATATGTATAAAACATAGCATATATAGATAGTGAAAGGCAAATTTGAAAATAGATTCAATGAAAACTCTGTTATATGGGATTGGGAAGACCTCCTTGGAGAGCACAGACAGATAAAGCAGTCACGGTGAATGGAATGGGTATTGAGATACGGTGAATGGAGAGTCGCGGATAACGGAACGGGGTAGGAGGGATGGACTGGGATGGTTAGAGTGTGTGTGTGTGTGTGTAAGGTGAGTGTATGTGTCTATGATGCATTCGTGAATATGAAATACATTCATGATCCTACGTGAAATAAACTGAAATATTTCGGATTAAAAAGGATCAATGAAGGTAGATGAGTTATAAAAAAACGAGGATGCGAAAAAGCGAAAAGACGGTCCGGCGTTGGTGCAAAGTGCGGCTGGCGGTGCGGTGTTGCGCGTTCGGCGCGTTCGGCAGGGCCTTGCGGTTAAGCGAAAACGCGTTGGTGAACTCCGAACCCCCCCCTCTCATCCTTAAGGGGGGGGGGAAATCCGCGAGAAAAAAAAAAAATAAATAAAAAAAAAATAAATAAATCTAGAAAAAAAAAATAAAATAAATCTAAAAATAAAAAAGTAAAAAAAGAAAAAAAATCATTCTAATGAAGGTACGTGATATAAAAAATATCACCTGACCAGCGATTGTGCTCATCGCTGGTCATGTGGTTTCTCACCCCCCACTTTGTGTAACTATACTACTATATATATATATATATATATATAAAGAAAATATGTTTAGATAAATAATGAAGCTAACTAAAAACTTAAGAATGCATGTAAGCGATTACGCAAGTTAAGCACTCATTAGATAAATTTTCTTTTGACAGTTAAAATAATCTGAAATTAGATCTTAATAAATTCTTCTTAATTAATGAAGAAAAAAATTAATGAAGAAACTCAAAATTTTGTCACAAAAATTGATGTAAATAAATGATTTAAAAAATGAATTTCACAATTTATATTTATAAAATTTTCCAATTTATTCATTTTGAAATGTTTGAAATTTGAGATGAGTCAATTCTGCTTTTTGCGGACTTATCCTGATGTTTTGCCTCCCTTGCTTGAAAGTTGAATTTTTTTGTAATTCGGATTTCTTTCTTCTTAGGAGCAAGCAAGTTGGTAGTGGGTTCGACTGATAAGGAGAAGAGTGCGGAAGAGAAAATGGGAGAGAATGGTCAATAAGGCAACTGGGAAGCCTTTTATACAATTTGTTACGTACTTATGTCAAAATTTTGTTTACACAAATCTTGGCACAAGCACGAACATAAATATAAATTTTTAAATATTACAAATAGATATAATTAAGGGTGCTATATTACTTCCCACGCCAAACACGGAGTGGTAAAGTATTTAAATACATGATGTAAAAGAAATTATAATTATTCAAATGCATATATATTTGGGGGCATTCGAAAATGCGCACAAATATATAAAACATATCAATGACTAAAAATAATAAAAAGAAATATATAATGACAATGACATTCAAATATAAGCATATCTGATTATGTCCGAAGACATAAGCACACATAC
The DNA here is from genome assembly GCA_015478945.1 of Trachelipus rathkii. Classification (NCBI taxonomy): domain Eukaryota; kingdom Metazoa; phylum Arthropoda; class Malacostraca; order Isopoda; family Trachelipodidae; genus Trachelipus; species Trachelipus rathkii. The sequence goes on from JABUQX010098987.1 coordinate 6,211, forward strand.
AAACATTGGAATGTAGGAGATTACAAAATATAAAATGATATATAAACAAAATTCAAAATATTATAAAATGAAAGGTACATTCAAATATAAGCATATTTGATTATATCAGTTAGATATAAGCAAATATACAAACATTTGAATGCAAGAAAATACAAATGTTATATAAAATAGAGATATCACACATAAGTTGTTATGAGAATGTCACTTGACGATGAATATTGGAATTTTGACATTGGTAAGAAGATTAAGTCCATACGTGAATATCTTGATCCATATTGGGCCAAAATTGCGCCTCTTCATTCGAAGAGAAGCTTTGACACTTGGATGAGACATACTAATGGAGATCTTGAAAAAGGAACTTGTTGTGATTCTGGTTTGGTATAGGATTTACGGTTCTACAGTCCCCACATTGGGGCGTCACTCACCTGGAGTAATTTTTAAACGAGATGAAGGGGTGACGACCAGGGGGATAGTAGAAAAGTTGAAGGATCCAGTTCAGTTTTTGCAATTGTAAATTCTTCTTAAAAAATAATGGGAGATGGTACTGAATTATTCAGAATTCGAAGAGGAGCCTAAGGGTTTTCGTAGTGGAATTCAAAATGAGTTTCAGACCATAATCCAAAATTAATTGAGAATGATAAAAGAAGTCCGTTTCGATAATGCTTGCTTGTGGTTCGCTTTAATCATCTTCTTGGAGTGTTCTGATTTGGATTTTTTAGTATTATTGTAGTTTCTTCTTTTTCTTCATTTTGGTTGTTTTCTTTTGGAGACAAACTTTTCTTGGTGAGGATGAAGGAGTTAGTAAGATAGAGTGTAAGTATCCAATTCTTCGTTGTTGGGGCATCGTAATAAGAAGTTACTGGTGAAATGCTGATGAGTTATCTGAAGGCGCTGAGTGTTTTACTTCCGGGGTTACCAATATATAGGGGCCCTTATTATAATTTCTTTGATATGTTTTTGATTCTTCTTGCTTCTCGATGTAGGCCTCTATATGAGTCTGATAATGATTTAAAAATCATAAAACAAATGACGATTTATTCAATTAACAATAGTCTCCTCTTTATTGAGATTCTCTCTTTTTTCTTCGTAAAGTTTCGATTAGCAGTTTCATACTTTTCCTGTGTTTACCTCCCTTGCCAATTTATTCTTTTTGAAATGTTTGAAAATTAAGACGAGTCGATTCTGCTTGTTGAGGACTTATCCTGAACTTTGGTATCCCATGCTTGAAAGTCGAGTTTTCTGTAATTCGGAATTTCTTTCTTCTTAGGAGCAAGCAAGTTGGTACTGAGTCCGACTGATAAAGAGAAGAGAGTGGGAGAGAAAATGGGAGAGAATGGTCAATAAGGCAACGGAGAAGCCTTTTATACAATTTGTTACGTACTTATGTCAAAATTTTGTTTACGCAAATCTTGGCACAAGTACGAACATAAATATAACTTTTATAAATTTTATAAATAGTTAATTGAGGGTGATATATATATATATATATATATATACTATATATAATATATATATATATATATATATATATATATATTATATATTATATATATAATATATATATATATATATATATATATATATATATATATATCATCACCCACCTTCTCTTCCCATTGACTGGGGTAAGGTGCGTCTCATGCACCGAAAACAGAAAAGTAGTAGAATAATTTGGGGAAAGTTGAAAAGAAAGCCCAGCCTTAAAGCCCCCCTTTATGCCTTTTAGTGAAAACTCGTCGCGGTCGCAAAAACCCACCCTAGAACTTCACGGGACCGCGACCGACCCTCACTATGGCATCTCGTCAATGTAGGGTTCATCCTTTAGCCCAGGTGGACCACAACCATACCCTTTCACAAAACCTCGCCGTTCACTTCTATTGTGCTCCTTTCTTCTCGCTTCTGACAAACTCACATTCATCTCCTCCAGACAATCCTTTACTGACTCAATCCACTCTTTCTTCGGTCTCTCAGCCGGTCGATTCGCAGCACACTCATTCGCTATATATCCGATTAACCAACTCGACTATCATCCATCCTTTCCTTATGACCAAACCACTCACTACTTTTCATTTATTCTCGTCATTTACCCGCTTCTTCACATACACAGCTCTCTAATACGTTCATTCCTCATTTTATCAATTCTACTCACACTTAACACACCCCTAAGATTGTCCATCTAAACACTTTGTACTTTAGATCTATACCTCTTATTCCAGACCATAGTCTCACTATCATGCATTAACACAGGTAACAACATACCTTCATGTAAGATCATAACGCTCTCAAGACTTAGTCCCTTTACATACATTACAAGGATTTAATTTCACCAGCCACCTTCCTGCCATTCATAACTTTCCTTCTACACTCCGCATCATCTGTTCCCTTTTCATCCAATATATCCTAATTATTTAAAGTTAGACAATTGTTCCAGTTGTTCACCATTCTTCAACTGATAAGGCTTCACTCGAGGTACGTCTCACTCACAACGCCCAACTTCTTCACTCTTATTTACTTTTACTTCAAATTCCCTCCTTTTACACACACTGCCAAATATCTCTAATAATCCTCTCAAACTGTCTTCAGATTCGCAACACAAAACCAAATCATCCGCATATAATTGGTAGGGTACCCTTCACTCTGTTTCTCATCAATCATTCTTATAACCTCTCCTCTGCACCCCACCTCTAATTCTTTCATAACCCCATCAATATACAAATTATACAAATTGAATAACCATGGGGACAGTGGCGGCTCGTCCATAGGCACTACGGAACTGCAGCCCCCCCAAAAATTTCAGAACTAAGCTACAACTACTAAACAGCATGTTATTTATTTGTAACTCTCTCTCTCTCTCTCTCTCTCTCTCTCTCTCTCTCTCTCTCTTCTCTCTCTCTCTCTCTCTCTCTCTTCTCTATCTCTACATAATATATATAATATATATATTATATATATATATATATATTATACTAATATTTAGTAATATAGTATATATATATATATTATATTATATATATTAATATATATAGTATAATAGTATAATATAGCTATAAGGTCTATCATATATCTAGACATATGTATATAGATAGTATATAATAATTTTTTTGGCGAACAGTTTATTCCATAGGAAATAAGTGAGAAATGTGTTGTTCCAAAAATCAACTTATATTGTGGGTATTTTTACCTGTTATGTAATCCCGGAGCGGAGAGATGTGTTCAAGCCGGTAATAGCTTAATATATCTTACGTTGGAAACTAAAAACATAATTTTGTTCCGGTCTGATTTTTTTTCCTTTTTTGAGGCTTCAGCATTTAATTCTCTAAATTTCGAGTCATTTTTTTGCATATTTAACTGATCGTTTTTCCAACATTATCCATTATTATATATATATATATATATATATATATAACTATATAGTATATATATATATATATATATAGTATATAGTCTATATTATATATATATAAATATATATATATAATATATATATATAGTATATATCTATATATATATATATATATATATAAAGCAGCAACCCCTTTCACAGAACCACGAGGCCGCCACTGCATAAGGACACAACACATTCCTTCCCCACTCCGCTATTAATATTAAACCAATCACTTTCAATTCCATTTATTTATCTAAGCTAAGAACATGACATACCTAACATACCTTACGTATGAATAAACTGATAACATTAACAAAGTTCCCTACTTATCAAGGGTAAAATAACGTATCATTATCTACAAAACTTAACCTATTCCCATTTTTTTTCAGCATATCTCTAACATATCAATGTTACTTTTACATTAACCTAGTAATATTTAGCAAAACTTTACAAAAATTTATCATAACTGACCAGCGAATAATCTAACATAGCAAACTTTTAACATCAGAAAAGCTAAAATAATATCGCCTAAACTAAGAGCATAATATACCTAACATACCTTGCGTACGAATAAACTTTTAACATTAGGCAAAGTTAACAGCTTAACAACAGTAAAGTAGCTAACATAGCCAAGCAAAACTCAACCTAACCATACTTTTCTATCATATCTATATCACATCAATGTTGATTTAACCTTGTAATATTTAACAAAACCTATCAAAAATTTTCATAAACCTAACCTATGCTATCATACTGGATCACGATAAATGCTAGCAATAACAATAGTTTTCACATCAACTGGATGCTAACATAACATTACCTAAACTAAGAACATAGCGTGCCATAACATACCCATACCGAACATACCTTACGTACGATTGAACTGCTTTAATTGACAAAGTTCTCTGCTTATCAACGGTAAAGTAACTAACATTCAAAGGTTTCAAATTAACCATCAGCTGGGTGGTAACAAGCAATCTCATAATTAACTATTATCATAACCAGAACCAAAACTATTATGATGGATTATTATTATTTTATTACTTATTATTATTATTATTATTATTATTATTATTATTATTATTAATTATTATATTATTATTATTATTATTTTATTATGGTTATTAATTATTATATTATTATTATTATATTATATTATAATTATTATTTTATTTTTATTTGTTATTTTTTATTTTATTTTTATTTTTAATTTTTAAAATTTTTATTAGGTTATTATTATTATTATTAATTGATTATTATTATTATTATTATTATTATTATTATTATTCATTATTTTATTTATTATTATTATTATTATTATTTTAATTTATTTCACGGCTAGAATTCAAAAAGCCTACCAATAGCGCGTATGGATACTTCAATTGTCAGACAATACTAGCTAAAACATTAAACCAGTAAATATGTTATCTACGTCACACATAAACATTATGCAAACTTAGTAAACTCATTGGGTTTTAACAATAGAGAGCTGTATTTTGCCTATGACATCACTGATGGCCATGAGAGTCAAGGGAAAGTGACGTTATGCACCATTGATGACGTGAGAGTATTTTTTATTGTGTGTTGTTTGCCGGCATTTATGCAAGGAAGGAAGGGGTCACCAATCCCCTAATGGATTAGGAGGTAAGGCCTCAGCCAAAGCTTGTCCTTATTCTAAAGTCATTACAACACTGGATCTTGAAATGTACGCAGCCCATCCTATTGACAAATCCGAGAAACTGAACTTATAATACTTCACGTTATCTCATCTGGGCTTGTTGGGGTTATCCACGTGTACGCCACCCGTTTAGTACTCCGTTCTGCAGAGTAGGGAGGGGAAGGTACCAACCATCATTTTTAGTTCAAGGGTGATATTTGAATAATAAAAATAGTTAATTTTCGCGAATAATTTTTTTTAGTTTATTTTTTTTGCTTTAATTCCAAGAGTGCTAGCCGTTTCAGCAACCACCACATGCGATTTCCGCACCTTCTTCGAAGTTGACCTCACCTCATACACCTCCGCACGCCCCCCACAGGTGACTTTCGCCACGGGGTGGTGGAAATTGTGAGAGTTGGCCACCGCTCTGATCTGCAGAGAAACTGACGACTTGGTATTCGACTCCCTTATGGACTAACTCGGTTGCAGCAAGGTGCAAGTGGCTATTGCATATAAGTTTTTTAAGCTGGTTGGGGGGAACTAAACAAAACGGTATTTACTGCGGTGAATTTTCTTTTTTCCATTGCCGCCTCTGTCTTCAAATCTTCTATGCTCCTACGAATTTAGGTCCTCCTTTCTTTAAAGCGCGACTGTTTACACCTGCAAAATCTAATGCTAAGTGGAGTTAGCAAAGAATTTACAGTTTTTTTCATTATTATTATTATTTTGCATCCTTCCTTCTTAGTTTTCTGCCGCGTGGGCTGTGTTTGATAAGGAATGAAAAAAAGCAGAAAAATAGAGGTATCAAGAATATATGTAATAAATTACGCTTCAAATTTTCAGTAACCTGGGTTGTTGCCTGGGTGCTCGACGAGGATCCAACTCTTTTGTCCTCTTTTCGCCAGCCGGGTCACAGTCTCTCGAAAAAGATCCCAAGTTTCTCATCTGTTTTCTGAAAAATGTAACAAGAACGCAATTAAATGGCAATTTTTTAAAGTTATTTTATCTGCTATTTAATTTTATTTCGATTATTATGTTTGTTTTTATTTTCCCTTATTTGCTTAATTTATTTTAAATCTACATTGTCTTTTTACTCTATTATTATATATAGACTTCTTTATTAATTTTAATTTTATTTAACTAACATCATTATATTTTTTTATATTTGGGAATTTCCAATCTTATTCCTTTAGTTTTTGCGTTTTATTATTTAAAGTTCTATATTAGATTTGGTCCTTTTCTATAGTTATAGGCGGTATTTTGAAATATCTGGCAATTCCAAGAAATCTAAGTATCCTTATCCATAGAGGATACGGAAATTATGAAGAATGATTGCGGATAAGCCTATTGCTTGTCATCCCCACTAATAATACTAGTTACTCCAATATATATATCTATATATCTATATAGTTATATATATATATATTATATATTATATATATATGATATATAAATTATATTCGCCCGCCCGTGTTTCACTCTGATGCGTTTCTTCGGTGGAGCGTCTGCTGATCTTATATATATATTATATATAAATAATATATATATTATATATATATATTAATATATATTATATATATATAATATATATATATATATATTATATATATATATATATATTATATTATAATATTATATATATTATATATAAATATTATATATATATATATATATATATATATATATATATATATATATATATATATATATATAATATATATATTATATATATATATATATTATATATATATATATATATATATATTATATATATATATTATAATATATATAAATATTATATATATATAATATATATATATATATATATATATATATATAATTATATATATTATATATATTAGTATAATATTATATATATATATTTATATATAATAGTATATATATATAGACTACTGCACTCGTGCTACTCGTGCTCAGCAAGAGTTGACATTTTAGAGAAACTATCTATTTATGCAAATTTCATAATGTTACGAAAAATTCTCTTATTTTTTTGCTAAAGTTGGTTGTCAATTAAATGAAATTATTACATAATAAATATATAAGTTTATGCAAAATTGAAACGAAAAAGGGCAGAATAGCCGCCTACTTTAAATAACGGCTTTTAACACCTTAAAAATAGGCCTACTCCGTGCCAAACAGTTGGCGGAATATCATATTAGTGAATTTTAAGAAGTATAAAATTATTTTTAAAATAATATGTTTAATAAATAAAAATGTTTAAATAATATACATAATAAATAAATTTTATAAACAAAATATTAATAAAAGATATAGTATTATTAAAGTTTTATCTTATTACTTTAGAATTAAATAAAGGGGTCCTCAACATAGCTGAACCTATTTTTAAAATTAAAGTTAGTCATAAAATTAACAATAAAAAACGGTTCCCCCATAAAAACATATTAATGGACTACTCAAGTATTTATAATATATATATATATATATATATATATTATATAATATAAATATATTTATATATATATATATATATATATATATATATATATATTATATAATATATTATTATTATTAGGAGAGAGAGAGAGAGAGAAGAGAGAGAGAGCACGAGTAGTAAAAATTTACTGGAGTTACCACTGATATTATATATATATATTTATATATATATATATATATATATATATATATATAATCTTTATATGTCATTTTTATCTATTTATATTATCATTATATATATATATATATATATAACTTATAATATATTGGATAAAACTGAAAATTTCGTCTGAACTTTTATATTCAATATCTCGATTATATATAATATATCATATATATATATATGGATATATCCGATATAATAAAAAACAATATAAAAAAAATAATAAAAAACAGGTGTTGCTTAGAAACCGGTCGACTACATCGTTATTCTTGTGGAAAGGTAAATTTAAAGATTTATTTACTGAATTTTAAATATGAATTTATATGATTTATTTGATATTTGTAATGATGATTCGACTTTACCAACCTTCTTACCTTATTTAAATTTGATTTTACAAGTAAAAGCTTGCGAAAAATCTCATTCCCACTGTTGTATAAGGAAAATTCGAGACAAATTTAAATTTTATTGTAAAAACTAAAAATGTGAATAAATCCGTGGAGTATATTTAATATATATATATTATATATACATATATATTTATATATATATTATTATATATATATATATATATTATATATATATATATCTATTATATTATATATTATATATATTTATATATTATATATATATATCTAATATAATATATTCAATATTCCTACATAAGGGGAACAATATTCCATTAAGTCAGGGTCTAGGTTGTGGGCTTTCATAATCCATTAGGTTAGGGCATAGTTGGGGGCTTTCATAATCCACAGGTTATGGACTATTTGTGGTTTTCATATTCAATTTAGGTTCAGGGCCTAGTTGGGGCTTTTAAGTCTAGTTTATGATAAAGTTTTGTTAGGCAGACACAGATTTCTAATATATAATATATATATATATATATAATATAATATATAATATATATATATATTATATAATATATATAAATAATATATATATATTTATATATATAATGAGAGAGAGAGAGAGAGAGAGAGAGACGAATAGAGTTGTAATCGATATATCCCAGACTCTATATAACCTGGATATAATAGAATATCAAAGGTCAGACGAAAGGTTCAGTTTTATTATATATACTAATATATTATATATTATATATATTATTATATATATATATATATATATATATATATATATATATAATTATAAATATATATATATATATTTTTACAATTCAAAAATTAATATAATTATATAAATAAAAGTGAAGAGAATATTAGTCACACTTTCACGCAAAACATACTAAATTTAAAATTCGTTTCTTCTGTTGCTATGCTTTATTTTTTTTTCCTCATGTACTACTTCTGTCCAGAAGTTGAGTAAATATCTTATTTTGGTCACACAACACACACACACACACACACACACACACACACACACACACACACACACACCACACACCACACACCACACACACAACACACACGCAACACACACACACACACACAGCACAATTATATCTATATATTATATATATACTTATATATTTATTATATATATATATATATATATATATATATATATATATAATTATTATATATATAATATATATATATATATATATATAATATATATAATATAATATATATATAATTAAATTTCTTTAACCCACCTTATTGGAGGGGTCACACCGCCTACAGAAAGCGGCCGACTTGCTCCTGGGCGATTCCAACTCGAGAAGGGAAGTTACAGCGAAGGTGGTACGGGGGCGTCGAGGGCGGGGCACTCCAGAAGGAAGTGCTCCATTGTGTCCTGGGATATACGACATCTAGTGCAGATGGGGGAAACTACGTTGTCAAGTTTGAATCTAATTTATATTGCAAAAGATTTGCGTGTTGACCTGATCTGCTCCGGGCGAGGTTAAAATTTGGTCTCTTCTGGACAGTGATTCTTCTGTAGGGGAGATGTTTGGGGGTGGGGTGTTTAGTAGACCTGTTTTTCGGGGCGGTTTTGGTCTAGATATGTTTAGTTAATTGAGTATGGAGTGAGTGAGCCAAGACCTGTTTGGGGGTGGAGGAGGAATGTTGTTGTGGATTTCTTTATAGTTTTAGGCTGGTGGGGTGGGGGGGGGATTTTGGTGTTTGTCGGGGGGGGGGGGTTGGAGAGTATTTGGTGGCATGGAGGGGTGGGTTTGCGGGTTTTAAAGAATTGTGTCCCTACCATCTTCAGGTGGGTAGAGGGATGGGAAGAATATGTGTCTCGTCGTGTAGATGCTGGAATGGGGGTTGTTTTAAAGTACATCCAGTGGCTTATTCTAAGGGCAGTGTTTTGTGTAACTTGTAATTTGTTCAAGTTGGATTGTGATAGTGCTGGAACCATGCGGGGGACGGCATAGTTTTTAATATTTGTTCTGAGGGTTTTGTTTGTCAGGTTGTGGGTAAGGGTTGTGTTTTCTGTCGCTGAAGTTGTGTTGGGAGAGGGTTCGGAGGGTGTTTTTAATTTCCGTTGGTTGAGGTGATTTGATCGATGTGGGGGGAGAAAGTCATATGTGTGTCGTAAGTGAGTCCTAATATCTCTCTTTGGGTTTATTTAGGGGGAGAGGGGTTGTTGTTCAGGTAAACTATTGGATGGAATGTGGATTGGTGGCGGTTTGTGGTTAGGAGAGTGATGGTGGATTTAAGGGGGGAAGCTGTTATTCTATTGGTGAGTAGCCAAATTTTAATAATTGTAGGTTATTCTTGGGTGTGTTGGGTGGCTGTATTTACAAGAGGAATGTTGGGAAATGAGACTGGATGTCGTCTGCGTAAGTAATTAGTTTTGTGGATTGGTGGGTTGGGGTGGGCATATCTGCTGTGAAAAGAGATTGAAGAGGAATGGAGAGAGAATGGCGCCTGTGTACGCCGTTTTGTAGTTTAATTGAGTGTGAGAGGGTGTTTTTTAATGGAGGACTTTTGCGCGTAGTCGATTGGTGAGGAAGTTGAGAGCCACTTTTTAATCGTTGTTTCCTAGGGGCGATATTGAGATTTTTTTGTATAAGGAATTATGGTGGGGACAGTGTCAAGGCTTTGTTAATGTGATGGCTGTGAGCCAATGGGATGCTGTGTGATGGGGATTGGTTGAAGCCATTATTTAATGTGTTCTGTGTTGGAGGGAGGCTGAAGGATGTTGTTCGTTGAAATGATATGCCTTTAAATCCATGTTGCGAATTCTGGGAAGGTGATTGTGGGATATTTTGGTTTAAATATTGTTTCTCCAGCAGTTTGCTGATGGTGGAGAGGAAAGAGATTGGGGCGATAGGAGGATGGGGAATTGGGGTCTTTTTTAGGTTTAAGTTTTGGGAAATGAATGCTTGTTTCCAGATTCTTGGAATACAACGCAGCTTCCAAGAGTTGTTGGCGAGTCCCGTGATGAGGAGAATTGCTTTTCTTCCTAGGTGTTTCAGGTGGAAGTTTGAGATTGAATCTGGTCCTGTTGCTGGTGAATTTTTAAGGGTTTTATTGTCTCTGATATCATGTTGGTTGTGAAAGGAGGAGGAGGGTTGTGATCTGAGGGAAGTTTTTTGAGTTGTTTTTTTTATTAACCTATTATTGGGGTGAGTTGGTTTACGGGAGATATTCAGCGTAGTGTTTTTGCGAGGCTGTCTGCTTGTTGGTTTGAGGAAGGGGAG
>JABUQX010098987.1:20000-25000 GCA_015478945.1 Trachelipus rathkii
TTTATTTCTTTAAAATTATTATATAATATTTTCTGCAGATTGGCTGATCTGGACCCACTTGGTGCCTAGGTTTAGAAAATCTGGCAGATCGGGTTGTTGCCTCCGATACATAAAGCAAGAGGGACGTGGTTGCAGCCATTCATTCCTTCCTCAAATAAATTTATATATAAAAGAATTGTAAAGTTCTGAAATAGTTTATAAAATATTATTGCCTGAACTATATTTTTACCTATCAAGTTACAATTTTTATTCACAATATATGTAGAGATGTCTTCTACATTGCATTTGTGAGATAATATTAAGAGGAAATTAAAGACACGGGGCTTATTTATTTCTACAAACTATTCTCTTTCTAAACGTACCTATATTTTCGTTTGGTCGCGTTTCAACAGCTAAAGTTAAAGATTCAGTTCATATATATATACTATATATATATATATATATATATATAATATATAGTATATAATATAAAATATATATATATATTAGTATATATATATTATTACTATATATATATAGTATATAGAGTATATATATATATATATAATATATAGTATTATATAAGTGGGTAATATTAGATTTGTAGTAATATATATTATATAATATATATATACATATATATATAGTAAGATATAGCTAGTATATAATAGTAATGTTGGACTGTAGGTCATTTGGGTGATAATCATATTATATAATATATATATGATACTAATATATATATATATATAATTATAGTATATTAATGTATATATATATAATATATATATATATTATAGTATAATATGATATATATATATATATCGTAATTATATATATTATATTATATATATATGTTATAATATATTATATATATACCTTATATATATTATACTATAGTAGGCGTATATATATAAATGTTTCTCAAAAATAAAACCCTCTATCTATAATAAAGGAAAAAAATGTAAAGAAGCAACTGGTTTTTGAGAGTGTATATTTTGATAACATTGGAAATATCAGAACAACTTGAGCTTGAATCATCTAAAGTTTCTTCACTGGCTTTTTTTGGCTTTTTCGGCCACCGCTTGTCCTCTTACACGTTGCAGATCCAGTTTCAAGAAAAGAACCTGTTCGCAAGGAAATGTTTGTTTCTTCTTCCCTTTCAGAATGTTTCTCAAATGAGTTAGGCAAGTGTCATTAAACAGCTCGATGCAGACAGTCTTCGCAACTTTTTCTGGGTGCTTCCTTTCATTAAACTCTGAAAACCCTAACGGCTGCTCGTACCTCCAATGACACACTGACAAAAATTGTAGCAAAAAATCGGAACGAACGAACGAAAAATAGAGAACTGGGGCGCATCTGTATGTCAAGTACCACTATATATATATATATAATAATATATTATAGTAAAGGTAATATATATATATATATATATATTACTCTATATATATATATATAAGATAAGTATAGTATATACTATAATATAATAATATAGTATATATATAGTATATATATCTATAGTATTATATATAATATATATATATATTAAAATAACTTGGTTTGATGTCGCAAAAATCTTGATTTTTTACCATGATTACAGACCATAAAATATTGATAATTTTTAATGATAACCAATTTTCCACTTTTATTAACATAAGAGACTGGGACATTTTTTGTGAAATTTTAAATTACTTGTTAATCAAAAAATTTTAATTGACGTGAAAGATCCAATAATCACATGGGAATCAATAGAATTCTTTTCTACGTGCCTAATTTTATAGACAAATTCAAAGATAATTGATTAATTTTTATTAATAAAATTAAATTATATTTATTTTTTGTATTTCATTCATTCATTCAAACATCTCAGAAGCTAATTTAATTGGTTTGTTTTTAGCTATAGTATATATTAGTATAATCATATTAGTATATAATTATGTATGACGTAGTGTATACATTATTAGTATATGATATAAAAGTATATATTATATAATATAAGGTGTAGATATATATATATATCATATATCGTATAGTAATTATAATATTACTATAATTATATAGAAATTTAGAATATTGTAGTAAGACGGTCTCTCAGTATATATATATATATATAGGTTAAATAGTATAATATATATATATATAATAGATATTATATATTATATACTTATAGTATATATATATTATTATATATATATATATATATGTTCAATCCAGTTTCTATTCGTTGGGAAGAAAGTAATAATAGTCGACTAAAAAAGCAGCACAGTGCGCTTCGACATGAGAAACCTTTTTAAATTTAACGACGTTTCGGAAAAACACAATTTCCATCATCCAGGCTAATATTGTATATAAATAACAAATCAAATGAATCAGGGAGTTTGAGTGCAAAAAGAACACTTAGACAATCAAAATCAAGTAATCAATACAGATCTAAGATATAAAACTTTAAATATAAAAGATGGTTAATCAAAACTGCCTTTGCCGACTCCAAAACCTAGTTATGATTGTTATTATGTATTATTTTTACTATCATTTATTATATTGAAATTTGTGGTTTTTTTCCGAAACGTCGTTAATTTAATAAAGGTTTCTCCATGTCGAAGGCCCTGGTGTGGTTTTTTATCCTAATATATATATATATATATAATATATATATATATATACTATATATAGTATATATATATATGTATATATGATATATCATATATTATATATATATAATATATATATATATATATATTATATATAATATATATATATTATATAATGTAAAAAGATTTCTTGTAGTTAAAATCGGAACACCACACACACATACACACACCACTATATATTATATATATATATATTATATATATAATATATATATATAATATAATATATATATATATATATATATACGTATATATAGTATACTATATATAGTATATATATAGCTCTATTTAATGTGACCAAAATGCAATTTTCTTGTAGTGTAAAAATCGGGGACACACAGCACACATGCACACATCACACTACACACTATGTATTACCTAGATATAGATATATGGTACTAGTATATATATATCTATATATTGTAGGCGTATATATATATATATAGTAAGGATATGATATACCGGTATACAGTAAGAAACTGTGAGTTATCTCACGGGTATGTTTCGTTAGTAACAGGGTTGTCAGTAACACTGAATCAGAGAGGATAGTAAATTAAACTCGGAAAAAGTTTTACAGTTACTCACACAAAATGTTAAAAATCTGGTCAAGATGTTACGATTTCAAATTTAAACATTTGATAAGTCTCAGTTTGTCTGGCTGAAGAGGGATAAGAATGAGTAGTCATTGTCTGGGTCAGCGAATAACTTTAGAAAAATTGTCTAAAATGAGAAGTATGGAAAATTGTTTCCCGGCCATATATTGAATTATAGAATTATTGAATGATTGAAGTATAAGGGCTATTAAGTACTTAGAATCAGAATAGAAGTAATGACGTAAGTAATATATACAGAAATTTTTTTTATATCAAATCCATGATTTCCTATCCACTCATTGGCCTATTCATGAATTATTATTTCGCAAAGTAATTTAGTTTGACCTGATATTTATTCCTAAAACCTTGTGTAAATTGCCTATGAAATTTTAAAAATTTAAATTTGAATTATTAAAGATATTATTGAATTATAAATTATTGAATGTTGAATTGTATAAGGAACTATACTTCCCTTTCGCGTGGAAAATATTGCTAAGCGGTTCTATATATTTAATTTTCATCAAAGTCTTCATATAATGAAACTTTTATTTACATTTGCATATGATTATATTTTACCCTATCGGACGCAATTCTTTGTTAATTATTTGTGCCAGAACTCTCCAGTGGTTTAAAATAGTTAGCCCATCAAGATCAATTTTATTTTTTTTTCTATTTTTAAATATTCCATAATTTTTTAATTAATTATCTTTATAAATTAACCAAGTTCAATTTTATATTATATATTATGCAATATTTATTTTTCAACTTCGCTTTAACATTAAATGTTTTTTTTATTTGAATTCTGTGAAGTTAAAGTTGTTAGTGGGCATTAAAGTTGTGTAATACCAAAGGCCCGTTTATAAATGATATATATATATATATATATATATATATAGTAATATATATGTGTTATTGTTTTACTTGTATATAGATGTATATATATATATAATATATTATATATATATATTATATAATATATAGTATATATGATAATATATAAAAAAATTTTTAAGCGTTTCCTTAAGGAAAGCAAAATATATACAAAGTGAATAAGTTTAAAGGGTCGTCCAGACCGGTGTAAATTGAAACATACAAACTAATTCAAAATAGAGTAATCTTGTTATTCATCAAGATTGACAATTAACACTCACAGAAAAAATTGATCTCAGTTGAGAATTATTTTTTCTGCTTTTTTGACATTTGCAAACCTGTGCATTTTTGACGACTTGGCGATGCTCAATTTTGACACTGGGTTTGAAGGACCCCAAAATTTGTTATTTGAGAATTTTTCTTTTGTATATATAATATATTTAATATTATATATATATATATATATATATTATATATATATTATTATATATATATAATGATATATATATATATATTATATATATAATTATATATATATATATATATATAATAATATAATATATAATATGATATTATAGTATATATATTATATATACTATATATATATATATTATATATAAGATATATATATATATATATATATATATATTTATATATATATATATATATACTATATATATATATATATATAAATATTAATTAATATATATATATATATATATTATATTAATAATATATATATATATTCAATTTACCTTCATTTACAGTGTTTTTCGCTAGATGAAATTTTTTCTTCAGCGTTCTGGAGAACGATTTAATTAAATTGAATAATTCTTACATGTTCGATCCTAAGTCGATAATATGAAGAATTTCCTTTTCAGAGTTTGAGGTTTGAGTGGGTTTTTTCAGA